>JAESVK010060642.1:0-12256 GCA_017140935.1 Hamamelis virginiana
CAAGTGGTTCATTTTATTAATTAAGAAATTGAAAAGCCCAAAAATAATTAATTGGAGTTTAGCCCTCGACATCCCCAGTGGAGTCGCCAGTCTATGACCCAGCCAACCTAGATCAGGAGGCCTCTCGTTCACTCTTGGGGAGTGTTTATCTTAAGTGGATTGTGGATGATGGTTATCCGTCTCGATTTATCCTTCTCTATTATCCACGTTTATCCTTCTCTATTATCCACTCAAAATAGGGTTTTTGAAAAAGGATAAGAGTTTGTAAAAACTAGGAGTCGCCACCTTATTCTTAGGGAACAAGGAAACCACAAAAAGAGTTTTATTTTCAATAAAACATTGACCCCATATTTTGGAAAAGCATGGTCTTTTGAATCAAAGTTGGATTCGGGGGCTAAGTTACGAAGTGGGAAGGTTCCAAGGAACTCCTTGTAGGCACCCACCTCGCCCTAATTAAAGGTCTCCTAATTAAGTTTGGGCTTTATCAAAATCATTTCAAAACAATCCTAGTATATCTAATCAACCACAAAATATGAATAATAATATATAATAATAATATATAGTACAAAAAAGTATACAAGAAACCTAAGGATCTTAGGAGACTAGAAGTCAACCTAATATTGGACTTGCGTCCTATTGACTGCCTACGTACCTTATCAAATGCTTGACAAAGATCAAAGTCCACGTAGTTTGATTACCCTAGGACTCTCCTATTGTAATGAACTATATCCTTGAAGGCGCTCTACCTTATCTAAGACTCTATCTTCGAGAGTTGGTGTGTGTTTGAAATGTTTCATCTTTCAAAATGGGAGTTTCATCCCAAAATAACTTCTTTTATTTTCATTTGAAAACTCTCAAAAATAGACTCTTAAACAAGCCAAAATTCCTCTTTGGATGTAGTTTTTACAACAAAGGGGAGTTCTAGGTGAAGCCAAGTGGCTTCCCTACCCTAGAAGTCCCTAACTACATCCTAAAGTCATTTAAGCACTCCTAAATATCAACATAATGCTGTTAGATATGTGCCCTAAAACCAATTGTTCTTTTGAGTTTAGGGTTTTATATTTCATTATAATATCTTGTATGGATCTTTATTCATTTATGATATGGCTATTTTTATCATGTAAACTTGTGTTTAATTACTGTTCATGATAAAGTCCTTGGATAGTATGATAGAGAGTTATATCTCAAGTGTTGAGATAGAGAGACTTATAACTCTCAAGTACTTCTATCCTAAACTGGTTCCTGATCATAGGTTTATATATTTGGACGATTATAAACCGTTAAGATTAGCTCAGGTTTTACTAGCTCCATGGGAGGATGGTGAGTCTCGAACCATCTGTGTAGAGACACTATAGTAAACCTGTGGGTGCTTGTTAGAGAACAGGTACACTGAACGTGACCAATATGAGTACAGCTTATGGAATTCTATTTGTATGTCAAAGGCTGCTCATGTGTACAGTCACAGTTGTAATCCTTAGACTTGAGACACCACATGTTATCTTATATATGAATTACTAAAGTTTGATAGTATCTCGTACACCCTTAATCATAAGGATGTAATCGGTGCTTATTGGCTCTAGTGAGTTATGTATGAAGATAGGTGAGTGTGCAATAGAGGATCACCACCCTTAATAAGAAAGGGCGAATGTCTTAGTTAGTTCACAGTTACTATCTCAATGGAGTCTTTGGCCAAAGCAGAAGGTTGCCAAGAAAAGTGTTTCAAGGGCATACCTAATTGAGATTATAATCTGGTGAATTAGTAACGCATGATTAAGTTAGGGTTTGACATGAATCCATACCCAACTAACTTAATCGAGACATTGTTTGGTGAGGGATTATTTATAGCACGAAGGGTTCATTTACACGTTCGTATATTCACCCACACCTAGGGTACGTCATGACATATTGCTAGATGTCACTCATGACTAGTGAAGGCCTAATGATAAGGGTTATCATTGAGGGCAAAATTGGAATTGTTCCAATAGAACCTAAAAATAGAAAGTTTCTATTTTGGGCGACATTGAGATGTCCCCTGCCACTACTAGGTTGGGATGAACCCAATGGGTCACACACATAAGTTAAGTGAGGTTGTTAAACTTGTGAGAGGGTTACATTCTAATTGATATATGTTTGGCTTTAATTAATTAAGGTTAATTAATTAATAGCCAAAAGGATATCTAATTCAAGAATGGGAATAACCAAAATAGGGTTAATGGTCATGCTAGCACTAGTAACCAAACACCCTAAGAAGAGGAGAGGCTTATTTAAAGAGAGTGAACCCTAGCTTTCATGCAAGCATCCATCTCATTCTCTCTCTCTAAGATTGCCGCCCCTCTCTCTCTCTCCCTCTCCATGCTTGTCTTTTTCAAGGGTTGAAAAATTCAAGAAGGTTTAGTAACTCTTGTGTTCGTGTGGACGTTCATTGGAGGCCACCATTCTTTTGGGGCTCGAGGATTGAGCGAGGACGATCATCAAAGGAAGAGAACATTGCAAAGGAACAAATCAATGTAAGCTTTACTTTAATGTTTTTTTTAATTTAAAGTTGATTCGATTCATCGATTAAGAAGATTCATGGATGAATACATGGGGAAAATTTTTAAAACCTACCTTCCGCTGCGTTCCCATGGTGTATTCTTTCAAATGCATGCTGGAATTTCTGGAAAAATAGATAAAAATGCATAAAAGATTATAAACAATGCATGAAAATGGCCTAAATGCAATCTAAGTTATCTATGGGAACCTAAGCATGTTTCTAAGTTGATTTAAGCCTAAAAAATGAGTTTTAATGCACTTTTAGATCACTTTAAACCTATGGACAGATTTAAAAGTGATCAAAAAGTGTATTTAAAACCCTAAAAACAATGAATAAAAATATTAAAAGAATGCACTAAATGCAACCTAATATGCATATTAAAACTATCATCATACATAGTATTTAACCACAAAGGAAGGGACTCACCTTTGCATGCTCCCTCAAACATATTTTTATATATCAATCAAACATCCCAAATGATAAAAATAAACTATGATGAGAATAATACTAATACTAAACTTACATAGATTAACAACCTAATATGAACAACACAAATCCATCCTAAAAGTACTAGCATATGATTTATAAACTAACCTAACTTGATTACTAACTTAAAAGACTTAAACATGCATGAACTTAATCCTAAATATCCAATCCTAATATGATATGACTAAAGAAGAATAGAAGAAGAGAAATATGCATATATATTAAAAATAAACTAGCCTATCATGCATACTAAAAGAAAATATGGAACCTAAACTATGCATACTTACAATGAACTAAACTCTATACATAATAACAATGAACTAAACCCTATATATACTAAGGAAATAAAACCTAACCTAACATGATCATAAAAGAAGAAGAACAACAAGAAAAAGAAAAGAAAACTGCAAAAAAACTTTAAACTACTAACCTCTTTCTCTGCCTCCTTGCTTCAAGCCTTCTCCTCAAGCTCCAAGCCTTCAAGCTCCAAGGACTCCAAGGACCTCAAGGACTCTAAAACTTAAGCTAGAGTGCTATGGGGTAAGCTTGTGCAATTGCTTAAGCCTCTACTCTCCAAACTAGCTCTCTAAAGCTTTTTTCTGTGTGTTGTAATTGGTTTCAGGGCCCTCTATTTATAGGGAGGCCTGAGTTTGATCAATGGCTGAGTTTGAATCTATTAGAAGTGATCCAAGGGCTTAAAACCAGCCTTCCAAGGTGTTCATACTCATCCAAAAGTCCCCAGGCAGAACTAGACACATGGCAGGGCTTGGAAGAGTCCCGGGCAGAAATAACACTGAAAATTGGCAATTATTGGCTAGAAGAATCGACGACCATCCACTCTAGGACGGTTGGCCGTCCCTCATGGACGGTTGTCCGTCCCTAGGTGGACGGTCATCCATACTCCATCCCCAAAATTGCCCTATGTGGGCCTATCTCAGCCCATTTCGTCCCGGTTTCGACTTTTTTCGGCTTTTCGGACCCGTTTTAAGTCCAAATTTGACGATTCAAGCACCGAAACGATCATGATCCAATTTTTCATGTTTTAAGAAGTGTTTGAAGTGAAAATGCATTGACTGAGGTCAAAGGTTTAGGGAAAAGTCGACCAATTAGCTGTTTAGGGCCTGCCAGGCCCAAATTAGGGTTTTGAAATTTTCTAACCGATTGCTTTCGACATCATTT
This sequence comes from Hamamelis virginiana, assembly GCA_017140935.1. Taxonomy (NCBI): domain Eukaryota; kingdom Viridiplantae; phylum Streptophyta; class Magnoliopsida; order Saxifragales; family Hamamelidaceae; genus Hamamelis; species Hamamelis virginiana. Next base: position 4,199 of record JAESVK010060642.1, read on the forward strand.
CTTCTTCTTGAAACAAGTTTTAAAATGTTTTAGGAAAGTGTTTTGAAGCCTTTAAAGACTTTGGTTTAATAAAAATATCGAATCCCGGTCGCTTCCGGTCGAAACCCTAATCTGGGCTTTGAAAGGGCCTTTCGAGCCTCAAGAGCCCAATCATGAGCTAGAAAGTTCCGCAGACCTTGCCACTGATCAACTTAGCTACCAAACACACTTTGAATATCTATGCCAAATCCTCGAGACCATTCGAGACAAGATCGACAGTCATTCAGGGCTTTTGTGATTCAAAGGACCAAACTGCCCTTCAGTCACAAAAGGCCTTATTTTCTGTCAAGCCTTGCTCGGAATGCCATGGAATTTTGCAAGGATGCTCCTAGACTCTCTAAAAACCTAATGCAAAAAGAACCAGCTCAATCTGACCTAAAAACACACTTGTGATAATGACATCTATCTAACTACCCACAATGGGTAAAACTGGGAACTTAGGGTTTTGACACCCTATTTCATTTATAAACATAGGCAACCATTCATGACCATACTCATGGTAAAAAATGGATGTCTACAGCTGCATACTAGTTTAGCTAAGAGCGTCCTAAGAATAAATGATACGACGGGACACTATCTATCACATCAAAAATGAAATCTTCTTGTAAAATACCCACTTGAATATAAAGAGTAACAACACCCAACGATCACTGAATCAATTTTCCTACCCCATGAATGGTGTTGTGTTCTGATGTTGAATAAGCTCATTGGAGATACCAATTACTTCTAACATCGAAAAGCGTAACACATTAATGAATGGTCCTATGTCAATTAAAGCTCGTGGTATTAGGACTCCAGCAGCAGAAACTTGAAGATATAAATGTTTATTATGTATTTTGTACGGCCTAATATGCCCTCATCAGAAAAAGTAATCAATTTCATTGATTAAGACAATCCAGTATCCACCTTTATAACTTTTTCTTTAGTAACTAACAACTGTTGGATTTGCTGTTGTATTCCCTTGAGTAGTACATCTTCTTTATCTTCTTAAATTTTCAATGCTTCTTCAGTAAACAGAACATAGTCTTTTTCAAAATCTATAATTGCCTCTGCTAAAGCAATTTCCAAAGAAACCTTTGTTCCATGATAAAATTTCAAAATGTCAAAAACAGAGACAATTGCCGAAACTTTCTTCAAATGAACCACAATGTCATATAGTTTGACTTTTTTGGCATGTCCTTTCGAAATCTCAACAGCCTTTTGACTTATCTGGGCTCCAGACCTGAAAAAACAGGCTTAGGAACTTTCTCTTTTAAAAGTTCTGTGGTCACAGTATCTTGCGGAGAATCCGCAAGTTCTCTTTCGCAACCATTTTACCTTTATCTACAAATTGTTCGACTCATTGAGTTCTTACTGTAAGAGCTTCCTCTTTGACCACATATGCGAAACTCAGAACATTCACAAACGTAAGATTTCTTTCCCTGGGAATAGCCTTAATTTCTCTAGCAGTAACCTTATCATGAATGAGATCTTGTAAATGGAAACAAAACTTGGTTCCATGAGATGGAGCTAGACAATATTCGCACCAACGATCCGCATCGTCGGGTTTTTATCCAGTCTAGAGTAAGGTTAAGAAATCAAGTTATTTTTCATCAAAAGACGAAACATCTTCTCCGTCATAGTATATGTTGGCCCAAAGTATACTCTAGAGGGGGGGTGAATAGAGTATAGGCAAATAAAAATTATTTCAAAAATGGGGTACAAGATTTTTTGCAAACTTGAAGACCATGTCATCCAGCAATTTTGAATAATATCACTGAGAGATCCAAACTTTAATTTAGAATTTAACAAAGAGTTTAAAACAAACATCCAATGCACAAGGGCACTAAGGTTGAAAATTTAATTAATTTAGTTTTATACATAAATTCTCTATAAAAAAAAATTGACTATTTTCAACTTAAATACAATTTAAAGCATCAAAAAAGTATGAAGTACTGTGAAAAGTTTACAATTCCAGAAAACCTAACCATAAACTCAAAAGACATGTGAGGCTTAAACCAAATGCCACAACACGAGCCTAGGGCAAGTCTCATGGAAAGCACAAAGTTTAACTTCTTTTTTCCCTGACCCAAAAAAAAAAAGCCCTAATATTGAAGATTGACGGCAATGTGAAGAGAAAACAACATTATGAAAGCCTAAAGAAGTTGTAGCAACGAAATCTTAGAACATAGCCACATAGTTTATAGTGAAGATGTGTACGGACCTGGTGATTTTGGGGCATTTTGCTCTAGGCTCGGACATTGTAGATGTCAAAGCCAAAACTGAGCTACTCGTTTCAAATCTCGTTTGAGTGATCGAGCTAGAGTCTGAGAGCGGTAGTGCGATGATGATCAAAGAGAGCGACTGAGAGAGATAGCAGATCTGAAAGCCATGGCCTTTATGAGCGAGTGAGATATCAGATCTGAGAGCCATTGTTTACTTGAGCGAGTGAGGGTTTTATTTGAGAGAGAGAGAAAGAAATACTGATAACCGTCGGCGAGCACCACCGCAGGATAGGTGGAGCACTAGGGTTTCGATCAAGGAGGCGAGAGGAGATGAGGGATTCAACCAATGGGTTTTGTGCAAGAGTGAGTATTGTTCGTAGCCTCTCCCAGAAATCTTGTATATATTTAACATGAGGCATAACAGAAAAAGGATAAAACGACATTAGCCAACATATAAAACGCAAATATTATACTCTAAGACGTTTATAAACCATCATTATACGTTACTAATCCAAGACACTTATAATTACTGTCCTTGTACGTTACTTTCTAAAGACGGTAACTTAAAACTGTCCTTAACAGTCTTACCTTTCACAACAGTTTCCAAAAATCGTCCTTGTTTCCCATATATAACAACGCTTTCCAAAACCGTCCTCTTATTACTGTCCTCTTTGACCGTTATTCTAGTAGTGCAACAACTATCCAATAGATAACTTGAAATAAAGAGATTAAGTTAGAAGATCAAACACAATGATTTAACGTGGTTCGGTCTCCGCCTACATCCACGCCTCAAGAACTCCGTCAAGAAGTTTAATCCACTAAGCAATTCCTTCAAGGTGGAGAAACCTTTACACTTGCTTTCTTTCAAGGTGGAAGACAACTCACCCACAAGAGTTCTCACAAAACTCTTACAATCTCACAATACAAGATGATTGAAAATGGAGTAATACAATAAATGCTTCTCAAAGCTGATTTGTAATGAATACAATGGCACAATAACTTCTCAAATGATCAAATAGATATAGCACAAGAGTTTTGTCAAAGAGAAGTATGAATATTAAATGCTTGAGAGTAATGGATGTTAAGACAAAAGAGATTAATCAACTAGGTAAACATTAATGAGAGACAACCTTCAATATATAGAGAACTAGAGCCCAAATGACCGTTTGAAACCCTTACAGTCGAATTAGAAAGGTTTAGGGTGGTTGGGGATCATTTAATGCTCGAATGGCTATATGAAGACAGAGTCGTTTTGAAGTTGCAGAACCATTAGTCGACTAGGACAAGCTTATTAGTCGAATAACAAGGATTTTTCAAAAGGATTTTTCATTCCCGGGCACGGTTAGTCAACTAGAGCAAGGTGATTAGTCGACTAGCTAGTTGAAAATAGTTTCGATCAAAATCTGGGTTTGTTAGTCGACTAGGACAAGGGGTGTTAGTCGACTACCAACTTAAAAACACTTTGGAAAATTTCTCCGGGATCAATTAGTGGACTAGCAAGGGGCTATTAGTCGACTAGCAAAGTTGCAACCAAAAGCTTCTGACCTTTCATTAGTCGACTAGCAAAGAGTTATTAGTCGACTAAGAAACCATTAGTCGATTAGTCAAGGGTGATTAGTTTACTAACTTAAAATTTCACAAAACATTGCCTCTTGGCTTCGATTAGTCGACTAGGACTAAATGATTAGTCGACTAAGGAAGTTGCAAAGTCAATAATTCGAAATTTCTAAGTCAAAATCAACACCAAACACTTTGACAAGTTAACTAAGTGTTCCAAAACATTTTTGGTCAATTTTGAAAGCAATTTAAGCATGAATGATAATGCACAATGAGATGTAAAATATTTTCTCTTGAGCTTTACACAATTGATCATGAGAGAAGTCTTACAAAGAGTTCATAAAATACTTATAGATCAACTTAACTTCAATTGGCCTTCATAAGCTTAAGCATGTCTTCAAGTTGGTCTTCAAGGATTGAACATCTTTGAATTGCTTTGACACTTGAAGTTTAGATCACGATGAGCTTTGATTTGAACAACGAGCACTTGAATCACTTGATGAATGTTGATGAGAGCTCCAATAAGAATCTATGGAGACACAACACTCAACCACTTGTTAGAAGAAATGTATGGTTTAGTTATCATCAAAATAAGGTCAAGGACCTTAGGGCTAACAGTATAATCAAAGTTCAGATCAGTCCTTCTTTTGCGAATTAGTCTAGTAGAGGTATGAGCAGTGTCATGTTTTTCAGTCAAATAAACTTGTTCTTTGAATTCACGAGGCCTTTCCCGAGCATAAATGTTCTCCAAACGCTAACCATTAGGCCCAAATCTTCATTGTTTCTAGGATTTCCCACTGACAAGTCTCGCTGAGCTTTCCAAAAAATACCTTGTATGAAACTATCCATAAAAATAAAATTTGGGATCGATTCTGCAATTTTTTGTAAGGTACTGCGGAATTGCTCAAAATATTGTCCTAAAGATTATTCTCTTGTTTGACGCATTCGCCTCAAAACTTCCAAAGTAATCACTTTTCTACGGCCCTTAAATTTATCACAAAACAAGTTCGAGAAAGAAAACCAATCTCTGACACTAGAGGCCAGTAAATTCGCAAACCAAGTAAAAATAGGGCTTTTTAAAGATCCGGAAAAAGCTTTAGAAAGAGATGCAAATCTAAAGAGTATTCACCACACTGCATTCCGAATTTAGAGACATGTTCTTATGGATCAGAAGATCCATCAAATTGACTGAAAATAGGGGCAATGAATCCCTTAGGATATGGATAATTGGCAATATCATCTGCTAAAACTCTTTTATACCCAATAATAGGTTTGTTGGGATCAGATTGAAACATAATCAATCGCACAATAGATTCCATCTGATCAATAGAGTAAGAAGGTCAAGGCATACTATAAGAAATAGTAAAAGGTTGAGCTTGATGAGCTGAAGGTACAAAAGTTGTTGGAATGAGTTCAACAGGAGCACGAATAGGGGAAGTGGCTTTCTGTAATTTGAGTTTCAATTCTTTAATCTTGTCAGTCATATCTTGTAATTGTGTACAGTAGTGATCATTATTTTCTCTCAAATTTTTTTTGACTTTCGAACTATGTGTAGCAGCCGATGAGGTTTTCCCTTTATCAGACAGTTCAGGATGAGAATCAAGCTTAGAAGCCATGAATGCCTCTATCATAACTCTCATTCGAGACTCAAGATCGTTCTCATTAAGGTGAATCATGGCAGAAGGAGTATTAGTTTTATCTGTCATCTTAGAATGCAAATATAAAAATTCCATGATATAGTCAAGTAAAATAGAATTACTCCGCATGCGTTTATAATTTTGAATTATAGAGCGAGCTTTAGAAATAATATGATCCTCCATGATTGACCTAATGATATGTTTATGATTTAATGAAAAAAGTAAAAGAATCGATAAAGAATTAAACAGAAACCAAAATGAAACAAAAACAAAACAATCATCAAATTCATAATACCAATTCTGAGAATATAAACCAATCATAACTAAATGATCATAAAGAAACAAAGAAAATCAAACTAAACAAAACCAATCATAACTAAATGAACATAAGAATACGAAGAAAATCGAACAAAACATAGGACAAAATGCGAATCAAAGAGAAAAGAAAGAATTATAAGAAAATAACAAGGAAAAGAGAAAGAAAATGATGTGGAAACAGAAAAAAAAAAACTGAGTATCATTGAGCAATAAAACACATTATAAGCAAAAAGAATCAAAGAAGTAATGATACAAAAATAAAACTGAAGAACATATAAGATCCATCCAAAACATCGAAGAAAACAGTCCTTGCAATAGCGCCATTTTAGCCACCTTTTAATTTGTTGAACCATAGAAAGAACAGTGAAAATAGCCTCGCTACGATTACTTCCACTTCCATGGGAGGTGACCTCCAACCAGGATGAATAATTGGAGTAAAGAAACCATTTTTCCAATGATAAACATATATCTTGAAGATATATATCTATCATTAGTCGAGGCTTCAGATGGATTTCACTTGAATTACAATCAATAATGAGTGAATTTTATTGATAATGAAGAAAGATTACACTTATAGAGCCTGCCAGAAAACGAATCACCACAGCTTTCTCTCAAAATTCTCCTCTTTTTTTTCTCACTAGAATACTTGACTCATCTCTCAGGAAAATCTTTACAAGAAAAATGAATAATCCTCCCATATATCTTACATCTACATTCACTTTATTTATAGACCGAAATTCCTTAACATAATTTCAGTTTCAGTTACATTTCTGTTATCCCATGTGACAATTAAATATATACATACATAAAATAGTGACACGTGTTGTAATGGTAAAATTACATAAATGTCCATAAATCATTTCGTAATTTATTTTACTGTACAAGCTATGTCACTGCATTCCCTTTCAATGTTGTGTCATGCCATTTTCATTACTCCGCAATATCTCTTACACTGCAATCTATGTTCTTCCGCAACATCTTTTTGCATCCATTGCATCAATTCTGATAACAGACAAAAGCATAATCCCAATTCATCTAATTCTCCATATAACAGTAGGATTAAAACACAACTTTGAGTTGTTATATAAGTCATGTTGTTATAAGGTGCACCTTATGAAACTTTACATATGGTGACTTATGTAAAGTCCACCGCAGCACAAATTTTGAAAAATCGCTAGTTAATTAGATGAATTGGTTATGAATTCCATGTTCAACAAAAATCACAGCAATCGAATGGTTGGTTTTGAAAAATATCACAATGAAAAATTGTGACTTTTTTGTTCTTTGAAATGTCACCAGTTTTTCCCACTTGGGTTTTTCAAAAATCTGCCATTGGATCATTGTAATTTTTAGCAAAAAATGAAATTCATTAAGATGCTCCTTAAATAATATGACTGTATATATATAGTCCCCATCTAGTCAGTATATGCTTAGATAAGTTATGTAAACATGAAGCCCATAGATAATAGTGGGATGCATATTTTGAAAAACTGGCCGTTGGATTAGATACTATACTATTGGATGTCTTGCATGCCAAAAATCACAGTGATCCAATGTCAGAATTTCAAAATGTAGTTATGAAAAACTGTGACTGCTAAAAATTGTTATAGTTTTTCTTAGTAATATTTCCAAGAAACCGACCATTGGATCACTATGATTTTGACAGACATGACATGTACAAGTATAGTATCCAATCCAACTGTTAGTTTTTCTAAATATATATCCCACAACTATCTATGGGTTTCATGCAAATAGAAGCTTATATAAGCATACGTTGACTCGACCATTTATGTATATATATACATACAAGATTATGAAAAACAGCAATTGCTAGAGAATTGAAATGTTGCAAAAAAATTGGGCAGCTTTTAATTTTAGGTTTTAGACTTTTACAGTTTTAGGGGGTGTAGGGATTAGGGAATTCTCTCTCTCTCTCTCTCTATATATATATATATATATATATATATATATGCTTATATAAGTTTATGTAAGCAAGAAACTAGTAAATAGTTTTGGGATATATGTTTCGGAAAACCCCATTGGATTATATACTATACTTATGTATGTCATACATACCGAAAAGGTCAAACACTTAGTTTCTTAGAAATGTTATTGAGAAAAATTGTGTTAGTTTTCAGTGGTGAAAGTTTTTCCTGTCTACATTTTGAGATGTTTACAATGGATCATCGTGATTTTTGACATGCATGACATCCATAACCATAATATTTAATCCAATGGTGAGTTTTTCAAAATATGTTGTTAGGTTTAGTGTTTGTGTGTTGGCTAGTTTCGTTTCAAAACTT
>JAESVK010060644.1:448-15910 GCA_017140935.1 Hamamelis virginiana
GTAGATTTGATATTACTATCCTCCATGAACATAGTCAACTTGTCAAATTCTATAAATTTAGTTTTATTGAGAGTATTTGAACCCTAATTTTAATTATAAAAATTAAAATCAATTGACTACAAATATGATAAATTGAATCTTAATAAATAGAAATTTAAAGGGATGAAAATAAAATTTTAAAGGGGGCATCCTTACATTTTTCTACTATATATATAAATATAGATTTGCTACTATCCGGCTCGCTGAATATAAGCTGTATACGGTCACCAAATTTGAGCCATTGGATGCTTTTCATGGTTTGAGATGCAATTTTTAAAAAAGATGACAGAAGAGAGAGAATGGACACGAATTTCAAAAACAAATCCATACCCACACTTGTCTCTCTGTCTCTCCCAAATTTGGTGCCCCAAAATCAGAAACAACCCTTCAAATCTCCACCATAAACTCATATTCTAAGCAAGCTAAAAATCAACAATGCTTATGCCCCACAACTTTCTAAACATTCAAATATCTCCCAACAAAACAGAAGCAGAAGATCAAAAATATCTTGATTTCAATCAGATTAATAACTAGACAAAATATATATATATATGCTTTTATTGTTTTATAAATCTTCACAGCTGATTTCTCTGTTTTGAAACATTGAATAATGGTTACTTTTGCTTCAATCAACTCATATTCACCTTCATCTTCTTCCTTACATCCCAATTTCCATTTCTCACCTCTTATTTCTCTTCAAACTCTACTCATGACATCAGTTCCTACAGCTTATTTTCTATTCTAGCTTTAGTAAGAAAATCCCAGTGGCTTCTGAAGATAAGATGATGGGTTAATCAGTAGAGCAACTGAATTTTTGTCATTAACATGTTTATCTCCAAGCTTGATCTAAGTTCTTTGTTTATTTTCGTCCCAATGTGCTTGTAGAGAGAGAGAAAGACTGAGAGTGTGGAGTAGCAGCTATCCTACCTGCGACAACTTCCGGCGAGAGTCACAGTAGTGAATGTCACGGCAGTAGCTGCTCCTAGGGGTTAGGGTTTTTTGTTTCCGATTTTGGGAGCACCGAATTTGGGTCAGAGTTTTGAGTTTTGTTTTTAAAGTGACCTTTCGAAAAAAAAAAAAAAATTGTGAGAATGACCTTTAGACAAAAAATATTTGTAATAATGACCTTTATTGACTAGGTCAAATTGCCAACTGAGCAAGTGAGTACCACATTTTTATATGTGGCAAAAAAGTAGCTAAAACCGTTGTTCAAAACTACGGTTATTGGCCTAATATAACTAAACAAATTTTAGATCTGAAATTGTATCTCTCCCTCTGAACCCATTCTTCCCCATACCCCCCCTTGCCGAAAGCAGCCCTTGTCATCGTCCGTTGTCGGAATACCCATTATTCATAGTGGTCTTCTTCTCCCAACTCGATAAGTCGCTCTATGTTTCTCTCTCTCATTCCGCCTCCCTGTCTCTCTAAATTATTTCCCCCTCCTTCTCTTCCCCAACCCTCTCCCTCTCCCTCTCCCTCTCCCTCTCAAGTACCGTTGCCCCTCCCAAACCCATTATTTCCCTCACTTCCCCTTCTCTAACTCCCCAGATTTATTATTATGATTGTTTAAAAAAAAAAAAAACAATATCTGACTTGTTTTTTGGAAACCTTTTAGAGAGAGAGAGAGAGAGAGAGAGAGAGAGAATTAGAGACCAAAATCATAGAGAAAAGTTTGCCCATGCCTAACAAAGAATGGAATTAACTCTTTAAATTAAGGGTTTTATACTAAAAAGACCTTCCTATAGAAGGTCTTTACCAATAGACCCCTCTTGTATAGAAGCTCTTTTTAACCGGCTATATTTCGTTTTTGTGGACAAAAATGCCCCTATTAATGTGAGAATTAAAATTCGAAAAAAAGGCGCACGAAATCAGTTTCCTATTTGGAAGCCGCGAATATAGGTAACTGCAATCCGTCTGATTTCCTACTTTCGCCACACGAAGCTTGTATACCGGAGGGAAAATATCTCATAAAACAGAGTCAAGTCGGCGAGAAGCGTCCATAAAATCTCATCGTGACTTCGACCGGCATTGTACGAGCTTCGGAATGACGAAGAAAAAGCTAGCGTCAGTTTCTAAACCTTCTAAAATGGGTTTGAAGATGAAGAAGAAGCAGACGGGAAAAGAAGGTTTGTATTAGGGTTTTTTCACAATGATTTTGCTTGTGTATCCATTTTGTTTTGGGATTGAAGCCATTCCTCTGTTTTTCATCTTCTTTTGTGGTTGGAAAAGCTAATTTTTTTGAGGAATATTTGTACGGATGATGTTATAAATATGTATACAACATATTTACCGATGCGTTTTAACATACAAACCTAATGGTTTGTCCCATTGTCGTTGGTTCTGCTTCGTTATTTGGGATTCATGCATTCCTCTGTTTATTTGAGGTATGAAAAATGGGTTTTTAGGAAAAAAATTGTACGGATGAAGTTTTATATATGTATACAATATGGGTTTTTTGGTTTTTTAAAGAACAGATTTTATGCAAAGATTACATCTTTGACATTAGTTTTACAAAGTTGTGTTATGTATAGGAAACATGACCTTTTATCACATCGATTTTGGGGAAATACAGGCGTATTTTTTTGGATTTGTATACCAGAAATTTGTGATTTTTGTCACATTTTGGGATGCGATTTTGGGGTTTACAAAATATTGTAGTATAAATGTATGTAAAATTTCTGGAAGAAGTATACAATATGGATCGTAAAACTCATATTTGATGTGTCAACACATATTAACACATTTGTGGAGTTAATGTATACTTATTTTTAAATTTTTGCATTACATTGAGTTCATATATTATTTGTGAAATTTAGTTTGTTAAAAATAGAGATTTCTAACAGTTTTATGAGAACAAAATTGAGGATTATTTCAAATATACTCAGGTCAGAATATCACAACTATATTATAGTTGTGTACATTTTTACTTTTAATTGTATACATATGTCAGTGGAATCATTTGTATCGGACTGTTAACATTTTAAAAGTGTATTATACATTGAGAAAAGTTGTGATCTTTTCACACATTTATGTGAACAAATTAGGTATATATTCTTAACATTAGATTTAACCCAAATATGTGTTCAAAGATGTGAAATTTTTTACATATACATAAGATATGTATAATTCTCACGTTCATTTGTATACAGATGTGCATGGTCTAATATATAATATGGATCTCAAGGTCATATTCATATCATGTATACATATCTCATAATTATAAGAAATGTATACATTTCTTATAAGTTGTATACATGGATTTATATGTTATGAAGAATATACCATATTGTGCTCATGGAAAATACCATAGTGTGCTTATGCCATATTTGAAAATACAATTTTGTACCAACTTGTGGATTGTTTATTTTGGATTTTATATTCGAGAGAAGTTGTGATCTTAATATTAGAACTTGGTATTTTCATTTATGTTAATAGGTATACGTATTAACATATCTTATGTATATATATATTGGGAAGGTGACAAATTTTTGATATGTTGCATATACAATAATGTGCTTATGGAGAATACCATATTGTGCTTATACAAATTTATAAAATACCATTTTGTGCTTATGGAATTGTAGGTATAATACATCGACTCAAGTTGTGATCTTTAGCACATTTATGTGAACAAAAATTGCTAATAATACTCAATATTATATTTTGAGAAACACATTTGAGTCTTACATGTAAACTTTTATTTTGAATTTAGTATATATATAATCATGAATTATGCTCTTCGCAGTATGGATTGTAATTGAAGCGATCGTTCTTAAGTGTGGTCACTTAGTGTTAAAGGATAGGATGGAAGCTCACTTAAACATTTTAAGATCTTGCTTTAACATGATTAAGTCATAGTGGTCGATCATCTCTCACTCTCTCTCTCTCTCTCCACACACACTCATATATTTATAAATTTCTCATGTTTTAATAATGAATACATATATCTTTAATAGGCAACTATTTGTAATTAGTATTGCTTAACTCTTCTCATAAAATAATATTTGAAGCATATGAACTTGTTGAACATGGACTATTCAATCCTTCGCTTAAACTCAAGTAGTTTATGCATGCATCACTGAAAATTCATTAATACCTGGCCTGAAGTTTGAGAATATTGTGATCTATAGCAAATTTATGTGAACAAAGTATCCTCTAATTCTCAATAGTAGAATTTACACAAATATGTGTTCAAAGTAATGACATGTTTCACATTTTAAACATTTATGTATACTTGTGTTGGTTTCTCTTAATAATATGTATACATGTATACATATTATTTTAAATGTATACATGTGTTTCAGAGACCATTTCATGCTATATTTTTCTCTGTCTGAGCACAGAAGTTATCACCCCTTGAGGCCTGCTATTTGACACTTTGGATTGTTTGAATTTTTAGTTTTATCTGTTTTCGATTCTGGGTTTGTATCATTTCTGGATTTGGTGATCTGGGTATCAAAGTTTTGAGTGAAATTTTGTGGGTTTTGGCACTTTGAGTTATTGGGGTTTTGGCACTTTGATTTGGTACTTTGATTTGGGTTTTGGCACTTTGATTCAAACAAAGTGTGCTTATACAAAGTGTGATTCAACCTAGTTTTAGATGTTTTCGATTCTGGGTTTTGGCATTTTGATTTGGTATACATGTATACATATTATTTTAAATATACCATATTGTGCTTATGGAAAATATCATAGTGTGATTATGCCATCTTTGAAATTTTGCTCATCAACTTGTGGATTGTTTATTTTGGATGTTATATTTGAGAAAAGTTGTGATCTTAATATTAGACCTTGTTACTTTCATTTATCTTAATATGTATACATTTTAACATATCTTATGTATACATATATTGAGGAGGTGACAAATTTGTTCTGACTGATTGATTTATATATTTAATGTCACAATGCAGATAATGCAAAATCAATTACCAATTACCGATCTAGTCTACATGCAACTGTGACTTTACTTAATGATGCCAAACTCAGTGTTCAGCATCATGAGGTGTTGAAGAAAACACCGTTTTGGAATATGTATAAAGCTATTTTAAATGGTCAGCTGACAAGTAAAATGTGCACTAAGCATGATAGTGACATTTTGAAAATTATAAAGACTTATGATCATAATAAAGGAGTATTCATGCTGGTAAATAAAGAGAAGAAGTTTGAGGAGAGAGACTTGAAAGCTGTTTTTGGAATTAATTGTGGAACTCATCCTATTCAAAAGTCAGCATCAAGGAAGCCTAATAGTCCTTTTGTAGCAAGACGGTTAGCCGGTGTTGAAAGGATCGTAGCATCACATGTCAGATCAGAGGCTTTGACTGCAGCTGCAGGGAAAAAAAAATCTGACAGGGAGGATTTTGCAAGGCTTATGGTGCTTCACACTCTGATTTCATTGTTCTTCACAAATACAGCACCTAACATAGGTTGGGATATGCTGAATTATGTGGAGGATCTTAGTCAAATAAAGGATTATGCATGGAGTTCAAGGATCCATGGATTTCTTATGGATTCGATTGCTGAGAACAAAAACACGCCGGAGAAAGTAATAGGCTGTATGATAGCGATTCTGGTGAGTTTAAATTGTGATTATCTAAATATAATTTATTCCATAAGTAGTTTAGAGATCAAAATTAAAAATCTTTGTTTAAAATACTTAAAATTGCATATGACTTACGTTTTTAATTTTTCTTAACAGTATTGGGCTTGTGAGCTAATGAGTATCACAGAACCAAGATCTGGAACTAATCAAACAGAGACATTGATTGTGAAATGGGATCTACGTTTGGTCCACAAATCTATGGTTGACATGGAAGTTAGGAATCGTGTTTTGCGAAAGGTATAAAATGTGCATTAATCTTTTATAAGTATAGTGTGAACAAATTACTTTGTTGTGTTAGGTAATATTGTATATATGTATACCTTTATTTTCTTTATTAAATCTTACTCATGATTGAATCTATAACAGGTTGAAGAAGAAGAAGGAAATAAAATTCAAGAAATAAAGGAGGAGAAAGATAGTGATTTTGAGGTGGACGTAGACACATATTCGGCATTAGTTCCATACAAGGGGACTGTGGGTGTAGAGAACAAAGAGACAGGATACTCAAACAGTGGATCTGATGAATTGAAGAGTAAAATGAAAGGAATGGAGGAAGAAATTGAGGGCTTGAGGAGGGAGAATGAAGGTCAAAGAACCACAATAAGATCTCTAACAGTTGAGTTGAGAAAAAATGATGCAAAAATATTGGAGCTAGAAGTTCATAATGTCACACAGCATGCGTGTGACAGCAGAGATAAAATAATTGAGGATTTGGAAATTAAAATCAAGTTGATGAGAAAGGAACATATGGAAACAATAGAAGATTTTAAGGCTTTATTGATAGTGAGGGATAAGATGATAGATGATCAAATAAATACCATTAATGAGTTGAAGAGAGTGCTGGAAAAACAGCAAGGTAGTGTATCATATATCGTTTAATTTTGCTGTTCATTGTATCTATTTCCCAGCTTATATAGTCTAATGTAGAAAATTTTTTTTTTTAATTAAACTTTGAACATAATAAAAGGAAGATTGGGTGCTATTAAAGTTTGGTTTTATGACATTTCTCGAAAAGTGTATACATTAAAGTTGATGCATATTTCATTGGGTTTTAAATTAGCAATCTGTAGGGTTTTTATATATGTATACATATATATTCAAATATGTATACATTTATCCAGCATACATGTTTGATTAAAAATTCGATCAAATTTAATGTGTTCTAATATAAAATCTGTTTTTGGATGCAGAAATACCAGCTGGAATTGAAGAATTGGATAAAGAAATAGAAAAAGTGGATAAAAAACAGAAGACTGAAGTTAAAGAGGAAAAGATGAAGGGATCAAAGGCAGTGACGCCTTCGTCCCTTGTGAAAAGAATAAAGGTTAAAGAGAGGAAAATTGTGGAGATGAAAGATTTCACCTTTGAAAAAAATAAAGGAAAAAAAAAAAAGAGGAAGCTAGATGATCAAGAAGGGACAAAGCCATCAGTTGAAGAACAACTTCCCGAGCCAATAGTTATTGATATAACAGAAGATGATGGTACTGACAAGAACAAAAAACTAAAAACAGTTCCTTTCTCGCTTAAAACTGCAATTGCAAGATTGTTAACTCAACAAGTACGTGACAAGCTAAAGGATATACATAAAGAAGGCGGGTTATTGTAAGTTATATTTTATTCAAATATTGACAAATTATATTTGTTAGAGTTTATTTGGAAACTTTAAAAGTGTGATTATCAAATGCATTCTTATTTATATATTGTCAATAATCAAAGTTTGACAATTTAGATTTGTTTGAGATTATTTGGATCTTTGATATTGTGATTGTCAATTGCATTAAAACAGGTCTACGGTATGGAAATCAAGTTCTAATGATGTGATCATTTCTCTAGAGGATATCAATTTCATATTGCGGGAAAGCGAAATGTCAAACTTTGTAAGTTGTAAAATTTTATTAAATTATAATTATTTTGAAAATTTAATTAGATAACTAATCCATATATGTATTCTTTCCATAATAACTGGTCCATTATTGTCTTGTTGAAGGTAATTGATGCATACGGAATATTATTGTTTGACAAACAAACTGAAATGGAAAAACAACAAGGAAACCTGATGAATAAGTCATACTATTTGCCATGCTTCTCCTTGGTAATGCATACTTTACGTTGATATATTTTTGTTAAAAGAAATAAATAAAGCTGTGTTATTTATTTATATTTATTCATATTAATCTAACCCAATAAATTTGTGAATAGGACATGTTTGATTTGAAGCATAAGGATAATGAAGAACATGCTATAAATAGACATTTGGAAAGGGCCTCCAAGGGTTATAACTTATTGTTTTTCCCTCTAAACCACAATAACTTCCACTGGACTCTTCTGCTATTTGATAGAATAAACGGAGAATGGTATCATTACAATTCTCTATTGCCAAGGACGAAGGAAACAAGGGATCCATACTTCGAGAATTGTGGGACTGTAGTAAGAAATACAGACTTTATATGTATAAATTTCCCTGTTTTTTATTAAAAAGATTAATATGATTGATGCATTTTATTTTTTTTGTTCTTTTTAACTTTACAGAAAATTTACGTGGAGGATTTCTACCATTGCCATGATACAGAGGAGGTTGATGGAAAAAGAGAGATTTTGCCAATTTTTAATGATTTAAAAAGCCCGCAACAAAAATTTGGATCGTAAGTATACACTTAAACATTTCACATGTTCTACAATTTGAGCTTGTTAAAAAAGTAGACAACGATGATGTGTATTTGATAAATGCCAAACATATAATATTTTCATTTTGGCATAATGCATGAGCACAGATTGGCATTCTAATGACATGAATCACGAATACGGTATGTTGAACAGTTAAAAAACACATTTCATATCCATCATGTAAACAACTGAAATTCATAAGTATACAAATGTGAATGTGGTAAATATGCTCATGCATTTGTGTTAGATAAAAGTTGGGATGTACCATATTGTGCTGAAGGTGATTTTTTTTTTTTTTTTAATATGTTCTACTGTAGTCATGGTCCTTGAATATAGCCAGATCACGAATTGAGTATTCATGTATACAATCAATCTTGAGCTTTTGGTATACAATTGTCAGTTTATGTATACAAATGACAGCTTATGTTCAAATGAATACCATTGATATGTATACAAATATCAAAAAAATACCATTCATATGTATACAAAAATCAAATAAATACAATTAATATGTATACATATTGTATCCAAATGTAGACATGATAAAATGGTATTTAGCTTCTGGTTTTGTGTATGTGAATGAATCTCATTTATCTTGGATTGGTTGGGTTGTTGTTGGTAGTAGATTTGAAGCACTGCTATCTAATAATGTTTTTTATATTTTTGATTAGGTTGGACTGTGGATTGTTTGTGTGCATGAACATGAAATTGTTGAGTGAACATGGACATTCGGAAGAGAGAGGAAATGTGTTCAATGCAAATGAATCAGATGTGCCGGAACCAACTACAAGAACTATTCTCCCTGAATGTATCTCAATTCCAGAAGTACGAAAGTTTCGTGCTGAAATGATAAGTTCATTTGTTGAAGATCCGTTGAGAGCTTGGCCAGAACATAGGAGACAAAAACACATATCTACAGATGATGATTTTGCATAGTCTTTAGAATTTGGATAATTTTTTTGTTTTGAACTTTGTATAAAGTGGCAAAATATTGTTGAAAGGTAGTTTTTAAAAGTTCGATTATTTACTGGAAATAGTTGGTTGTTGGGATTAGTTGGGAGCATTGAGTTGGATTTATGGATATGATTTTATACAAAACAGTTTTTTTAATGGGAATTTTTTGAAGTGTAATGATATAGGTTTAAATAGATATGAGAGCATATTAGCTGTTTTTTGATACACAAATTGCCGGTTTAGAATGCCGAAATATCCATAATCTTATACTCACAACTTTTCAATGCCGATAACATATTTATAGATTTATGAATACAATGAATTCAATTCAACGATTTGAACCTGTGTTCATATGTGAATTCATTTCCGACATGTCTTATTAGTAGGAATACATGCATACATGGAATCATTTTTTAATGGATCAAATAAACTGTTCAGGCATTTTTAACATGAATCAAACCTTAACTTTGAACCCAACCACTACAGAAGACCAAAAGCAAGTTTAGAAGCCGGTTTAGAATGCCAAAAAAGCCATAATCTTCTACTCACAACTTTTCAATGCCGATAACATATTTATGGATTTATTTCAACAATGAATTCAATTCAACGATATCAACTTGTGTTCATATGTGAAATCAATTCCGACATGTCTTATTTGTAGGAATACATGCATACATGGAATCATTTTTTAATGGAAAAAATAACTTGTGCAGGCATTTTTAACATGAATCAAACCTTAAATTTGAACCCAACAACTACATAAGACCAATAGCAAGTTTAGAAGCCTCAAAAGTTGATTAGTTAAAAAATGGAATTAAAAGACATGAATTACAGGTTTGTTTTGTAAAAGAGATCGGTTAATTGCTCGTAAAAACATAAAAACAGAAGAAGCATGTACTTTTGGCTGAATATATCAAATAAATCTCAAAATTTTATGTAATCCAATCCCAGAATTATATTAAACCAAACCTCACATTTTCTGTAAAAACCATAATATCCCATAATATCAAATAAATATCATATTGATGTATACAGAAAATCTATAAATGATATAAATCCAACTTCACAATTAATAAAAATGTATACATTTATAAAGTAAATTTCAGAAATTAATAAATCAAACATGTATACATAATAAAAATTGAACATTTCAATTCAATTTAATAACATAAAAATATTTGAGACGAAGTAAAAAAATGAAATGAAATTAAAAACAAATATATGGTAATTTTATCATTGATCAAACAATGGCGCCCTACAAGTTTTCCTGTTGTGGTCTCCTTGTTTGTCACATCTCCCACACGTAATCATTCTAACATTTTCGCCTCTAGAACGGAACCTCCTCTTTTTAGGCCTACCAGGCTGAGTTTTACTGTTGGGCGGACGGATAATTTCTTCATTGCATGACCAATAGAGTTGACCAATGGAAGGCACGGGGTAAATAGTCTCAGCATAAACCTCACGATATGTGTAAACATGAAAAAAAGGATCAACTAAATCATCCAAACTTTGTCTACTTTTCTGAATGGCCACGGCTGCATGTGAACAAGGAATACCATTCAACTGCCATTGGTAGCAAGAACAAGTACGCCGCCCTATATCAACCATGACTGATGGAAAAGAGCACACCTCATAAACATCGAGATTTGCTACTTTAACTTCCCATGTCCTACCTTCCTCAAGAGATGTTTGCAGTTTCTCAACAATAACTGGACATACAACTGAATTCCAATGCGATGACTTTTTTCTAGAATCCGCTAATTTTTCCATAATTTTCGAACGAATTGTATCGACTAGCTTCATCACAGGCTTGTCCCTTGCTTTCCCTATGAACGCATTGAACGATTCAGCGGCATTGGAAGTCATCTCCCCATAACGTTGACCTTCAAAAAAAGCATTTGACCAATGCTTGGGGTTCTGCAAATTTGACAGAAATTGATTAATTTTATCTTTGCATTTGTATGCCTTCAAAGTATCCATGTGTTGATTAAATGAATAGGCTGTTGGCGCATATGCACAATCACCAAACTTGGATACAATCGCCTCCTTTGATTCTCCCTTAATCTTCCTTGGCTTGTCTCTTAAATTGTTCTTCAAGTGAACAATACAGAATGCATGGTGACAGTCAGGCCACATTCTAGGGACAGATTCAACCAAACCTCCATGCCTATCAGAAACAATTGTGTACACACGTTCGTCATCGATGATTCTTCGAAGGTTTTCAATAAACCAAGACCAATTATCGTCATTTTCTGCATCAACAACAGCAAATGCAACAGGAAATATACCTGCAAAAGAAAAATAGTTGAAATTATTAAAATCGAAAACAAAATACTGTAGATATAATTTAAACTTTGTATTATCCTGAAGTATAAAAAAATACTGAAGTAAAAAAAGATTCTAAGATAGATATACAAGAAAGAATATAAAAATAACAAATTTTATTTAGAAAATAACAATTTTTAAAAATTATAAATACCATTATTCCCGTCCTTGGCAGTTGCGGACAATACCATGCCTTTGTATTTTCCTTTCAAGAAGGTACCATCGATGAACAACATTGGCCTACAATTGTTAAAACCATATATGCATGCATAGAAAGTAAAAAATAATCTCTTAAAACGTGTTTCATTTTCTTCCAACTCAAGTTTAAAGAAACTTCCCACATTCTTTCGAGATGCTTCATCAATGTACCATCGTAACTCGTTGAATGAAGTTGACTCGTCCCCAAATAAAACACATTTGGCCTTTTCTAGACCAGACCAAGCTACACGGTATGTAGCCTCAACACCGTAGTCCGTCCTCAAGTACTTCAAAACAGCAACAGGACTAATCTCAGGGGTGACTCTAACAATATCAATAATGCACTCACACACAAGTTCAGCAGTCACTCTCCTATTCTTGTTGGTAAGAATATACGTTCCGCATGTATGAACTTTGTTCATCGTCTTGATTTGTATCATCTTGTCCCCTTCTTCACCAGAGCAATGTATGCGCCATTTGCAATTTCTCTCCTCACGTAGAGCACATTCAACAGTGATCCTCCTAGGCTCGTTTTTCACAAATTCATAGTCAAACCCAAGCTTCACGGCAAATTTGCAAAGAGTAGAACGAAATTCTTTTGCACCGCTATCAAAACATTGCCCAACATCTTTAATACCAAAAGCCCAATGATCGGATAAAAGAGGTTTTTTCTTGTGAGGGCAGTAATTTGGTAAACGATCAACCTCAGGTACAACTGGAGCACAAGTATCAATGAAATCTGAATGGGGAACTACAGAAGACGAAATTCTCTCACTGTTATCATCTAAAACATTATTAGTAATCACAGTTACATTAAAGGTTGAAATCTGCATATGTGAAGCTACAAACAACAGGTTATCCAAATCATCATCGTCATCAAGCATGCAATTATCATGACCCGGTAAAGAATATTTAAGTTTGATAGAAAAACGATCAAGATTGCACCATTTCATACATAAATGGTCAACTAACTTCCCATGACTTGGTTCGACATTGTCAACTCGGAATAATGTGGTTTTCGAATGGAATTTACATAAAAGCAAAACCGACGTATTCAAATCCATCTGAAAACACAAAAACAAAAATAAAAAAGGGTATATTAAAAAAAAAAAAATCAACTTCAAGATAACGATAGAAAATGAAGTACATAACTATATTGAAAGTACAAAAAAATTAGCTAATGAGAAGTTACATGCATCAGTTTCACAGCCTATAAAACATCATTCAACTTAAAGAAAATGCATACCTACACCATTAACAATTTCAAAAATCATAGCATGTGACATAGCCCATCTAACCATTTCAGTAACTCAACATACACATGGCATCAAGATGTATACATGAGTAATTCAAAATTTTTAAAAATTGTTGGTCCTATGTCCGAAGTATGTTGAACATTCAAATGAAAACCTACCATATCCCAACAAAGTAAAATAACATGAAATGTATACATCAAAATAAAATGAAAAAAAAAATCATATTTCACATTACATTACAGATGTATACATGTATACATCTTTACAGTGATACAATCAACCTTCACGCTCTCTGAAGTATTTTTAACACAAACGATGATTTAGCTTATGGCATTGTGAATTTAACATGTATAAACACAACCACGTTGCATAACATGTATTTCTAAATATGTATACATTGTTATATTTATGTATACAGAAAAAGAAAATTTTATGTCAAACAACGGAAATGTAAATTATATGTATACATTAAAAGAAATATAACCTGAACATTCAAATCTGTAAGTTAATAAAAGATGAGAAAATATGTATATATTAATAATGTCTACATGTAATATGATTCCCTGCTTTAAAAAAGCATTAATACATGAGTTGGAGCCGGTCCCTGTTTTTTGAAACCGATACTCTGTTTTTTGTATTCATAAACACTGTTGTGTAATAGGTGATAAAAATGTAATAAGAAACTTATAAAATGATCAATATATTCATATTCTCGAAAATAAGAGAGCAAATTTCGAAAGTTATTAACTTAAATCAACTAATCTTACAGAACATATATATAGAATAAAGGAAATGAAAATTAAAATTTACCTGAACAGCAAGAGTTGCCGGAAAAGAAAGAAGAACGGAGTGATATATCAATGATAAGAACTTACGAATGATGAACGGAGTGAGATATCAAATGATAAGAACTTACGAATCAATAAAAAATGTTGTCTTCAAAGGAAAATAGACACCGGAAAGTGAGAAATGGATAATAGGCACCGGAAGTCAGACACCGGCTGATGAGCTGCTGTTCAAAATCTATACACAATTCGAATTCAAAAACCTACCATATCCAACAAATCAAAGAGATACCGGCTGAGATAAGGCAATCTGATTTCAAAAAAACTTACTATATCCAATTAATTATCTTCTTAAATTTGAAAAAATATAGCATCATTAATATGGTATAATTAAAAACTTGCTAAAAAGAAGGAAGGGGTATTATCGACTACTATAATTAAAAGTTGACTTCGAAAATGAGCTGGAGGGGGGGATTGGTATAGAATCAACTACATTGGGTTTATTGATAAATAAGATCCTACATAGGGGGTAATTGATCATTTTAATTTTATAAAATATCATAGAATATTGGCATGAGGATTGCCTCCTGCTGTGAGTATTGCATCTCTTTCCTTTTTCTTTTTTCTTTTTTTAATCTATTTTTTTTTAAGCCTAATGACCAACATTGTCCCTGCTTGTGCTTGCTAGCCTCCTGATCATTTTAAATTTCTTATTCAAAAAAGAACCTCTGTTTGTAACAGTGGTTATTGATTCCTTGATTCCATGCATGATTTGTGGGTCCCGCATGATTTGGAGGTAGTTTGATTCAGTTAGTAGAGGTCATTTTTATATATGTATTTTTTGGAAGGTCATTCTCACAATTTTTTTTTTTTTCCAAAGAGTCACTTTAAAAAAAAAAACACTCGAGAGTTCTTAACAGAATAATAATAATAATAATAATTTGGGAGAGAGAGAGTGAGTGCTGGTTTTATTATTATTATTATTATTATTATTATTATTATTATTTTAAATCCGTGTCGGTTTTTTCTCTCTCCTCTGTCTCCCTGTCCGTTTGCTTTTAGTTTTGTAAATTGCATCTGAACCGTGAAAGGCATCCAACGGCTCAAACTAGATGAGCGGATGTAGCTTTTTTCCGGCCAGCCGGATAGTAGCAAATCTGTAAATATGTATAGAATTTTATTTTATTTTTTTGGGCAAAAGTTGAGGTAGTCCCCCATGAAATAATCAGGGCTTATTGCAACAGACAAACTTACTGAATTAAATAACCGAGCTGTTGAAGCCAAGGCTTCCATTTAATACACAAA
Organism: Hamamelis virginiana; assembly: GCA_017140935.1. NCBI lineage: Eukaryota > Viridiplantae > Streptophyta > Magnoliopsida > Saxifragales > Hamamelidaceae > Hamamelis > Hamamelis virginiana. Next base: position 15,574 of record JAESVK010060644.1, read on the forward strand.
CAACAGTTCCATATCAGACTACAAAAAAAGAAAAAGAAAAAGAACTCATGACAGTGACTTTAAGCTTAGTAAGATAGAATACAGAATTTATAAACTAAACTGAATTTGGAACTCCTCGACACGCCCTTTTATTCTACGCATACTGATTTGATTCTACTCAGGATTTTGAGTTCATCGCCCATGCGATGCTCTTAAATCTGAGAGCAAGCAGCTGAGCTGTTGCTCTATGCCTGGGATCTCTTGCCTGAAGACGACTCAGTGAAGAAAATTATGTGCTCCTGGTTTTCAACAATCAATTGGAGTGATCTTGGGATAGGAGGAAGGTTCACATTTGAAA
>JAESVK010060649.1:0-12429 GCA_017140935.1 Hamamelis virginiana
CCTTCTCTGATAACCTTGAACATGGTACAGGGCCCTCAATCTCTTCTCGTCAATTAGGGACAGCTGTTCATATCTATCCCCCATCCAATCGACTTCTGCTAGTTGGCTTTCCATAACTACCTTTAGTGAAGGTATCTCTAACTCAATTGGTAACACTGCTTCCATACCATACACTAACGAGTAGGGCGTAGCCCCAGTTGACGCTCTAATGGATGTGCGATAGCCCCACAATGCCAGAGGCAACTTCTCATGCCAATCATTGTACGTATCAGTGGTCTTCTTCAAAATGGTTTTCAAATTCTTATTAGCTGCCTCCACTGCTCCATTAGTCTGCGGACGGTAAGGAGATGAATGGTGATGTACTATACCATATTTCTTAAGAAGCTCTTCGGTCTCTTTTTTGAAATGCTGCCCATTGTCTGAAATAAACTCCCGTGGCACTCCATACCGGTAGATGATGTTGCACTGTATGAACTTGGCAACCTGCTTAGCATTCAAAGTCTTGTACGACGCTGCTTCTACCCATTTGGTAAAGTAATCTATGGCCACCAATATGTACTCGTGCCCATTCGAGGCCGCAGGAGTGATCTTGCAGATGATATCAATGCCCCATGTTGCAAACGGCCATGGTGATGACATGGTAGTGAGTGGCATGGATGGCTGATGCTTACCACTTGCAAACACCTGGCACTTATGGCATTTCTTAACATGTTTAGCACAATCACTTTCTAAGGTCAACCAATAGTAACCCAATCTCAGAATCTTCTTCGCAAGCATATACCCATTCATGTGTGGAGCCCCAGCCCCTTCATGTATTTCCTGAATGATCCGTTCTGCTTCATCTTCTGTTACACACAAGAGATGGACACCGTCATAAGATCTTTTATACAATTTCCCACTGCACAAGATGAACTGGCTAGCCAACCTTCTCAAAGTCCTTCGGTCAACATAGGATGCTTCTGGTGGATACTCCCCTTTTTCTAAGTACTGCTGAATATCATGATACCACGGCTTCCCGTCGTTTAGTTCTCCTTCCCTTAGGGCGCAACAGTAGATGAGTTCTTCTCTAGATTCAATGATCATCGGTGCTACTCCCCCTTCCATTGGGATCTCCGCCATGGATGCTAGAGTGGCTAAGGCATCCGCAAACTTGTTCTTTTGCCTAGACAGGTAAAAGAATTTTATTTGACGGAACTCTTTCGCCAGTGTCTCTAGATAATCGTGATATGGCAGCAGCTTCTCATCCTTAGTCTTCCATTCTCCTCTAGTTTGGCATATGATAAGGGCTGAATCCCCATACACTTCAAGCTCTTCTATTCCCAAGGCCAATGCTGATTCCAAGGCTAAAATGCAAGCCTCATACTCAGCTATGTTATTGGTTGCCTTAAAGTTCAGTTTCACTGCTACAGGTATCATCACATCTTCAGGTGTCTCCAGACAAACTCCTATGCCACATCCTTTCCTATTTAATGCTCCATCGAAGTGCACTTTCCACACCTTCTTCTCTACCACAAGGATTTCTTCATCCGGGAACTGGTAATTGCCATTGTCTGCTTGTGAAGTAGCACATTCTGCCAAGTGTTCTGCTATAGCTCTTCCCTTTACTGATTTCTGCAGTACATACTGAATGTCGAATTCTGACAATAACAATAACCACCGCGCTGTTTTATAGGACAAAGCAGGCTTCTCAAGCAGATATTTCAATGGGTCCATTCGACTGATCAAAAGTACTTGGAAAGACATCATGTAATGGCGAAGCTTTTGAGTTGCCCACACCAATGCCACGCATGTCTTTTCTAAAGCACTATAGTTCACTTCATAATCCGTCATCTTCTTGCTGAGGTAGTAGATGGCATTCTCTTTTAATGATTCTTCAAGGTATTGAGCTAACATAGCTCCCATCGCGGTTTCGGTGATAGTTAAGTAGAGTAATAATGGTTCACCTTGTCGCGGGGGAACCGGTATTGGTGGGTTGCTCAAATACCTTCTGATGGTATCAAATGCCTCTTGACACTCCTCGTTCCACTTAGTCGGTACATCCTTCTTTAGCAGCTTGAAAATCGGCTCGCAGATAGTCGTCAACTGAGCTATGAAACGGCTGATAAATTGAATTCTTCCCAAAAATCCCCGGATTTCCTTTTCTGTCTTTGGTGGTTGCATCTCCATGATGGCTTTGATTTTTCCCGGATCTACTTCTATCCCTCTCTGTGTGATCATAAAACCGAGCAGCTTCCCAGCAGTCACTCCAAAGGCACATTTCTGAGGGTTCAAACGCAGCTTGTACTTGATAATTCTTTCAAAGAACTTCTTCAGAGCAGTTAAATGTCCTTCCCTATCCACAGACTTCACGATCATGTCATCAACGTATACTTCAACCTCTTTATGAATCAAATCATGCAGCAGTGTGGTAGCCATCCTTTGGTACGTCGTGCCAGCATTTTTAAGGCCGAAGGGCATAACCCGATAACAAAATGTCCCCCATTGTGTGATGAAGGCTGTCTTTTCCATATCTTGAGAAGCCTGATCTGGTTGTAACCCGAAAAGCCATCCATAAAAGACAAGAGTGCATGGCCAGCAGTGTTGTCGACCAATACATCTATATGAGGCAGAGGGAAATCGTCCTTAGGACACGCCTTATTAAGATCTCTGAAATCAACACACATTCGTACTTTCCCGTCCTTCTTAGGCACTGGAACGATGTTGGCTAACCATTCTGGGTACTCCACTACTTGCAGAAATCCGACATTCATCTGTTTAATCACTTCATCCTTAATCTTCAAGGCCCATTCTGGCTTCATTCTCCGCAACTTCTGCTTGACTGGCTTCATGTTCGGATTAGTGGGGATGAAGTGCTGCACAATGTCGGGATCAATGCCTGGCATATCTTGGTACGACCATGCGAAAGCTTCAATGTTCTCTTTCAAAACCTCTACCAATGATTCTCTCTCTTGCGGCGACAGTGTTGATCCAATTTTAATTATTTTAGGTGATTCATCCGTCCCTAAATTGATTGAAATTAATTCATCCATGTTAGGTTGAGCGTGCCCCTTTCCATGTTGCTCGTCGAGCTCAGGAGGAACATCCTCACGCGGGTCTATATTCATGCCATACAAATCCATTGAGGATAAAAGGGAAACACTGCAAGAGAGATGAGAAGAGAATGAATACTTCTTTTATTAATTGAAAGTTGAATAACTGAACACAGAAGGTGAAACAAACTGACACTCATACCTCTTCAAATGAGGTTGAGGTTTTTATTGGAAACAAGGAAATCCTACACTACTACAAAGAAAGCAGGGAAATCCTATTCTACTGAAGACACCTACAAGTTATCATCAGATGGAAGTGACTCGATCTCCTCACAATCATGGATGAAAGGACAATCTTCAAAGCCCCAGTTTGGTAAAGGTGGAGTTGTAGGTTCAATTGGATAGATCGCCTCGACTTCATAAGTATGCACTTCGAGACTCAGAACCGCCTGCTCGGGCTCTCTTTCAATAACCTGTACGTACTCAAACCCTGACAGTAACACTTCTGATGGTTCCTGATTTATCTCACAGATTGGCACTCGAACACTTCGATTCATCTCCATATCCCCTTTCAAAGTGACCACTGATCCCTGGTGTGGAAACTTGATTTTCTGGTGAAGCGACGACGGCACAGCCCCGGTCGGATGAATCCACGGTCTTCCCAAAAGCAGATTAAAACTGGCTGGCACATCTAGGATATGAAAATCAACATTGAATTCAACTAGCCCAATAACAACTGGAAGAGTCACCATTCCCACAACTTCTCGGCGAGTGTTGTCATAAGCCCTGACAGTCTGTCCTGATGGCGAAAATTCAGATGGTTCAATCCCCAATGTAGTAGTAGTACTGAGCGGACATACATTCAATGCTGACCCGTTGTCAACTAAAACTGAAGGAACTCTCTTTCCCAAAATATCCACAGTGATGTAAAGAGCTTGCAGATGATTACTCCCACTCTTGGGTAAGTCAGATTCAGTAAATGAGATGGATGGTCCATGATGAACCGGGTTTACCAAACCTACCAAACCCTCAGGGGACGTATCAATAGGGACCTGCACCTGATTCAGCAACCGAAGCACCCTCTGCCTGTGTTTCTGTGAAGCCATAAGCAATCCCCAAATGGTAATGTTAGCCTGTGTTCTCTTCAACTGTTTCAGTATCTCTTCCTCTTTTTCTATAACATCTGATCGCTGACCCTTCTCTAATTCCCCCAACGGATTACTGGCTTCCAAATGAGCTGGCTTGAAATGGCGTCCGCCTCGAGTCAGATGGTCTACTTCCTCATCACTGGCCCACAGATTCTCTATGGTCTCAGGTGTGCTCATGAGATCCTCCCATTCAATCATACCGATCAAATCACTGTCTTCCCCGGTGATCTTCACGACTGAAGAGGTTCCATTCTCAAACTGTTTCTGCATGGTATCCTGACTCAACCCTTCGGGTGAAGAAGGAATATCTGGTTCAACTTCTGCAGGTAAATCATCCCACCCCGTTGGAATGATAGGTTCATCAGAAATCTTTCTTGATGAATAGAGCACATAATAATCAAATTTGCCGCTCGATTCTCCTAACAATCCGACCTCCGGGTCTCCTGCTAGATACCTCTCTTTCAACTGACGTTGAGAATTCCCACTCCTAGGAGCTTCTTCGAGAACTTCAGGTTGCTCAGGTTCTTCATACTGATACAACTCTCCATCATCAAGTAAATCCTGAACCAATTTCCCTAAAACTCTGCAATTCTCCGTGTCATGCCCGAAGATGTTGTGATACTGGCAAAAAGGCTTATGGAAGCGGGGTATGAGTGGTGTAATGAGGCCTTGGGACCGGGCTTGGTAAAAGGCTTCGGTTAAGGTAGTTTTGAGTGGGACATATGGGCGGATTGGGTGACGAATTTTTGGGTCGTCGAGGCCCAGGGCATTGATTTGAGTTGGTGGCGGTACAGCATGGGTTGGGAGAGGGTTACTGGTGACATTTGGTTGACTTGGTGGCTTTTGTGGGGCAATGACTTTCTTGTCAATGAGGTCTTGGATTTCATAGCGAAGGCGCATGCATTGGTTGGTGTGATGGCCCTTAGATTGGTGGAACTGACAATACTCATTTTCTTTGAAATTTCTGGGCAAATGATCTGGAAGAGGTCGGGGTTCCAAAGGGGTGAGGAGACCACGTGCCTTCAATTTCTCAAGGACACGTTCCAGGGACATGTATAGATTGGTGAATTGGCGGGTTGGCTCTCTAGCTTGGAATGGGCGGTTTGATTGGGTAGCTTGAATAGGTTGGGCGATGGCTGTTTGACACATAAAGTACGGTATTTTTATTCGCTTTTGACCGTTCTAGCATGCATATTGGCCTTAGTTTGCGTAGAATAGGTGCATTTGACTTTCTTTGGTGTTTTATGCTTTTGTAGGTCGTTTGTAGTTATCCGCATCTTTTTGAAGTGTTTTGGGACGCTTGGAGAGTCGCCGTGTGTCGAGGAAGGTGCCCGTGCACATTTTCATCTTCAAACGGAGTCATTTTGTGAAGTAAACCCGCCAAAGCACGTTCGAATCGTGTCTGGCTCTTCATTTCAACCTTGGGAAGGGTCCTTCAGCGTGTTTGAGGCATTTCAAAGTTGCGGGGATAGTTTTTGAAGGCAATGTTCGATGATAATGAAGTTTTGTGCCTTATTAGAGCAAATTCTGCAGAATTCTCAAGTGAGTACCGGTACTGGCTTGATGAGTACCGGTACTGAAGTGCAGTAATTGGGCAGTATAGGTTGAGTACCGGTACTGGATGCTGAGTACCGGTACTGGGGCTCGTATTTTCACCTGCTATGTTTGTAAATGTCATGTTTTAGTAGGGGTGCGGTTGTCTTTTGACCCCCCATTCGTGTAGCTGCTTGGGGGGGTATTTAAGGTCTCTTTCTCAGCTGGAGAAGGAGTCTTGAGTCTTGATAGTTAGGGTTTGGTAGTTTAGCTTAGGGTTTCTCACATTTCTAGGGTTTTCTACATAGTTTAGCTTAGGATTTCTTGTTGTTCTTGTTTTCCATCAGTTGTAATCTTTGTTTTGGTTCTTTAAACTAGTTTCTTAGTGTTTGAACATTGTTATTTGTTTTTCAATCCTTCAATAGAAGTTGTTTCTCTCTTATTTTGCATTTATTACTCTTATTCTTGCATTTACTACCATATTCATAGCTTTAATGGAGTTCTAAACCTCCAAGGTAGGGTTCAAACGGTGGAAACTCATCACCAACAAAGGTAACAACACTCTCTCATCTCTTTGTGTTTAATGGAATGAGTATGATGCTAAATACTCACTATTTCTTCTCTCAATGCTTAGTATGGCATCTTCTTGACAATGTGTGAACAAGTTAACCTTGGTACACATTGTGCTTGAACTTAAATGCATACCAAGTGTTTGTATTATTGCTTAAGTGAGCATTTGGTATCATTCCCATATTCATATTTGTTTAAAAGCTTTCAAAGTTATATTATCCATCAAAGACCATTCTTCAATGGATCCTAGATGAGAACATCAATGAGAGATGCTTGTTACCTAGTTGTGGATGAGTAGAAACCCTAGAACCCTACCACTTGTTTCCCTTGTGTTAATTTCAATTGCAATCGGTTACCAACTCAACCAAATCAACAAACCCCCATGATTTACTTTAAGTGCACATTCTTTGGGTTTCAATGCCTAAGGATCCTTCGTAGTCCCCACTCCCTGTGGAAATGACCTGTGGATTCCCATAGTTTTATTATGCTTGGCGATAATTGAGTTCCTACGCTTGGGACGTAATTGAGCACACCCGAAATTGACAAGCATTTTTGGCGCCGTTGCCGGGGAGTGGCGCGTACCTTGAAGTGATCCAAGGAAGAGCTAGTGGTAATTCGCAATTACATTGTGAATCCGGTAAGTTTTTCCTAATTCTTAGTGTATAGAATTCTTTGTAGTGTAAATTTGTTGTGAACAATTGTTGCATGTCGGTTTGGACTCGTGGAGAGGGAAGCCGACTTGTAAGGAATTGGTCATAACAAGACCTTGAAAATCCAAATTCGAGACCTAACTTGGCTCAACCATCCTCTCCACCAATGGAGCACAACCAAAACCAAAATTTTCAAAGAAATGCAAATGATCAAGACTTTCCAAATGAGCCTCAAGGGCGAAGGGATGATGTCATTCCGCCTGCAACCCCTGCACCTGGTGGGGGAAATATGAATCAAAATTTTCAACAAAATGTGAATCAAAATGTGCAGCAGAATAGACAACCCGATATCCCTATGGTAAATTTGGGAAGGACTTTGAGGGAGATCTTCAACCCTCACAGAACCACTACTCCATCATGTATAATCCCATCTCAAGAGGCTAGTCGTTTTGTGCTAAAACCTGAAATGATTCGACTATTGCCTGAGTTTCATGGCTTTGATTCTGAAAGGCCATATTCTTTTATGAGGGATTTTACTGATGTGTGTAGTGCGTTCTTGTCAACTGGTTCACCTATTGACATCATTTGCATTACTCTTTTTCCATTTTCTCTAAAAGATAAGGCAAAAATATGGTTTCATACTTTGACTCCTAATTCCATCCGCACTTGGGAACAACTGCAAAAGATCTTTTTGGAAAAATTCTTCCCACCCGCTAGAACCAACATGTTGATGCGCATGATTCAAAATTTCACTGAGGAACCTAATGAGGCATTTGCCGGTGCTTGGGAAAGGTACAAGGATTTGATAAATGCAATCCCCCATCATGGACTAGACGTAGGTCAACTTGTAGGGTACTTTTACCATGGTTTGACCCGTGAGACTAAGCAATTCCTCCAAATGATGAGTGGTGGGGAACTTTTCGAAAAATCCCCTGAGGACGCAATCCCATATTTTGATAGGTTGTCAGAGAGTGCGCGCAACTGGGAGGTTAACACAACTCCCGATGTTGCAAGGAAAGCTAGTAACCCAAGTAGTGGTGGAAAGTTCCAACTTAAGGAACATGATGAACTTCAAGCCAAGGTGGCGAGTTTAACTAGGAAGTTAGAGGCCCTAGAAATGCAGAAAGTCAACGAGGTTACTGCGGTGCCTGTGGTGCCTAATGTACCTCCTACACCTATTGTGCCTAGGGTAGAGGAACCATGCCTCATTTGTGAGGATCCTGTGCATTCCACTAGAGACTGTCCTACCCTTCCTACTATTAAAGGAGCCGTCCAAGAGCAAGTCCATGCTTTGAACCCCCCTAGGAAGCCTTTCAATCCATATTCTGACACTTATAATTCGGGGTGGGGGAAGCATCCAAACTTTAGTTGGAAAAATGATGGGGTGAAGGCTTCATCAAATCAAGGTAATGCTCAAGCCCATCAAGGTTACTCTAACCAAGGGCAAGGTTCCAATTTTCAAGGGCAAAGTTCAAACTTTCAAAACCAAGGATATCATTTTCAAAATCCAAATCCGGGTTTTTCAAATCAAGCCCCCACTTTTCAAAATCAAGGGCCACAAGGATTTTCTGCGAATCCTAATCAAGGTTTTCCCCCTTTTTCTCAAGCAAATCAAAATCATCACTCTTACCAACCACCCCACAAAAGAAATTTGGAGGACATCGTAGCCCAATTTGTCCAAACCCAACAAACAATGAACAATGAATTTCGAACGGCTATTAGTGACGTGAAGTCTCAACTCACTAAATTGACATCCTCTATGGGGAGTTCTCAACAAGAAAAAGGGAAATTTCCCTCTCAACCCATTCAAAACCCCCAAGGTCAAAATAGTGTTGGGACTTCAAGTCAAAATGATGGGACTTTTGAGCAATGCAAGGCCATCACCACTCTTAGGAGTGGGAAAATAGTTGACAAAACCATCCATCCCAAAGATCTTCCAAAAGAGATTTCAAAAGATTTACAAAATGAATCAAAAAGGGATGATGATGTGATTGATGAGCCTAATGTCCCCAAAGCCGATGTTGTTGATGTGGATGTGGATAAAGACAAAGCTAAATATGTTCCCTCCGCTCCATATCCCCATAGGTTGAGAATTCCAAAGAAATTGAACAATCATGCTGAAATTTTTGAGCTTTTCAAGCAGGTTAAGGTGAACATTCCCTTGTTGGATGCCATCAAACAAATCCCTTCATATGCCAAATTTTTGAAAGACTTGTGTACAGTGAAGAGAAAGTTAGGTGTCCACAATGATGCATTCATGACTGAACAATCCACCTCTCTTATTAGGAATAACTTACCCCCAAAATACAAAGACCCAGGAAGCCCAACCATTTCCATAGTGGTAGGTAACTCCAAGTTGGGACGAGCTTTAGTGGATTTGGGAGCTAGTGTGAACTTGTTGCCATACTCGGTGTATGTTGAGCTAGGGCTAGGAGAGTTAGAGCCTACCACTATTACCCTTCAGCTAGCAGACCGTAGTGTGAAGATTCCTAGAGGTATTGTGAAGGATGTTCTAGTACAAGTGGATAAGTTCTATTTCCCTGTTGACTTTGTTGTTCTAGATACTCAACCTGTGGTGAGTCAAGGGAGTCAATTCCCTGTGATTCTTGGCAGGCCTTTCTTGGCCACTGCTAATGCCATAATTCATTGTAGGGGTGGGTTGATGACGTTGTCTTTTGGCAACATGACTGTGAATCTAAATATTTTCAATGTTATCAAGGAAATAGGGGATGATGAAGACATTTGTGAGGTGAATGTGATAGAATCTGTGGTACAGGAATATGTTGATCATTTTTCACGTGATGACCCTCTAGAGTCTTGTTTAGTGAGCCCTAAGATTGTTGAGGATGTGGCCACACCTGAAATGGAGTTTCTATACTCCATCCTTGAGCATAGTGAGGTGATGGAAACCAATGGGTGGACACCTAGATTCGAGGAGTTGCCTCCAATTGAGGAAAAAGTTTTGCCATCAATAGAGAAGCCACCTAAGTTAGAATTGAAGCCTTTGCCTTCACATCTCAAATACTCTTTCCTAGGAAGTGAAGAGACTTTCCCTGTGATCATTTCATCTTCTCTAAATCATGATCAAGAAGTGAGACTCATAAAAATTCTGAAGGCCCACCAAACCGCCATAGGATGGACCATAGCGGACATTAAGGGAATTAGCCCTTTGATTTGCACTCATAGAATCTACTTGGAGGAGGATGTCAAACCATCTAGGCAACCACAACGTAGGTTAAATCCTGTCATGAAGGAAGTTGTCAAGAAAGAGGTTTTGAAACTCCTAGATGTAGGTGTCATTTACCCTATTGCGGATAGCAAGTGGGTGAGTCCTACCCAAGTTGTTCCAAAAAAGTCCGGGGTCACTGTGGTGGCAAATGAACACAATGAACTCATACCTACTAGAGTCACTACAGGTTGGAGGGTGTGCATAGATTATAGGAAACTAAATGCTGGCACGAGAAAAGACCATTTCCCTCTACCTTTTGTGGACCAAATGTTGGAGAGAGTTGCTGGGCATGAGTTTTACTGTTTTCTTGATGGGTATTCTGGGTACAATCAGATAGAAATAGCCTTAGAAGACCAAGAGAAAACCACATTCACTTGTCCGTTTGGCACTTTTGCCTTTCGGAAAATGCCCTTTGGATTATGTAATGCACCGGGGACCTTTCAACGGTGCATGATGGGTATTTTTAGTGACATGGTAGAGAAGATCATGGAGATTTTTATGGATGATTTCTCCGTCTTTGGAGATTCTTTTGAGGGATGCTTAGAAAACTTGGAGAAAGTTTTGGAGAGATGTGAGGAGAAAAGTCTAGTCTTAAATTGGGAGAAATGTCACTTCATGGTGACACAGGGGATTGTGTTGGGACATATCGTGTCTAAGAAAGGCATAGAGGTAGATAAGGCCAAAGTCGAGTTGATCTCTAATTTACCCACTCCCAAATGTGTTAAAGACATTCGGTCCTTCCTAGGTCATGCAGGTTTCTATAGGAGGTTCATAAGAAACTTTAGTGCTATATCCCGTCCCTTGTGCAATTTACTTGCCAAGGATGTTGTTTTTGAATGGTCACAGGCATGTGAGGAGGCTTTTGAAAAATTGAAAAATATGTTGATTGCACCTCCTATCATGCGACCTCCGAAATGGGACCTTCCTTTTGAGATCATGTGTGACGCTAGTGATTATGCCGTAGGAGCTGTCTTAGGGCAAAGAGAGGATAAGAAACCTTTTGTGATTTATTATGCCAGCAAGACTCTAGATTCCGCCCAGTCCAATTACACAACTACGGAGAAAGAGTTCTTAGCTGTGGTCTTTGCCCTAGATAAGTTCAGGTCGTACATTGTAGGGTCTCCCATAGTCATTTTCACTGATCATGCGGCGTTGAAGTACTTGCTCTCTAAGCAAGATACGAAACCCCGTCTCATTAGGTGGATCCTACTTTGTCAAGAGTTTAATTTGACCATAAAAGATAAGAAGGGAGTCGAGAATGTGGTGGCGGATCACCTCTCTCGTTTGGTTTTAGAGACAACATATGAGGGTCTACCCATAGGTGATACATTCCCTGATGAGCAACTGTTTGCTCTAGTTAGTTGTCCTTGGTATGCTGATATTGTGAATTACATTGTGACAGGACAAATCCCATCCAGGTGGACTTCTCAGCAGAGGAGAAAGTTTTTGGTTGATGTGAAAAATTACTTTTTTGATGATCCCTATCTCTTTAAACACTGCCCTGATCAGTTGATGAGAAGGTGTGTACCTAACGACGAACAAATTGGGGTACTCACCTTCTGTCATTCTGAAGCTTGTGGAGGGCATTTTTCTGCAAGGAAAACAGCTGACAAGATTTTGCAAGCCGGTTTTTATTGGCCCACACTGTTTAAAGACTCATTTGAATTTTGCAAAACTTGTGCTCGGTGCCAACAATTAGGAGGTGTTACAAAAAGGAACATGATGCCTCTTACCCCCATTTTAATCATTGAAATTTTTGACTGTTGGGGTATAGACTTCATGGGTCCTTTTCCCTCCTCTTGTGGGTACTTATATATTCTATTGGCAGTGGATTATGTTTCAAAGTGGGTGGAGGCCGTCCCAACGAGAACGAATGACCACAAGGTGGTTTTGAAATTCTTGAAAGAACACATTTTTTCTCGTTTTGGGATGCCTCGTGCAATCATTAGTGATGGTGGGCTCCATTTTTGCAATAGGCCGTTTGAAAACTTGGTTAAAAAGTATGGAGTCACACATAAGGTTTCCACCGCATATCACCCACAAACCAATGGCCAAGCCGAACTAGCCAATAAGGAGATAAAACACATTTTGGAAAAAACGGTTAACCCAAACCGCAAGGATTGGTCTCTTCGACTAACCGATGCTCTTTGGGCATACCGCACTGCTTTTAAAACCATTCTTGGTATGTCTCCATATAGGTTGGTTTATGGCAAGGCATGTCACTTGCCGGTGGAAATGGAGCACAAGGCATATTGGGCGATTAAAACTCT
>JAESVK010060650.1:3461-27367 GCA_017140935.1 Hamamelis virginiana
TATTTTATGTGAAACATAAAATGATGAGGTGTGATTATTTTATGTGAAACATAAAATAGTAGCTTATATGGGAGATGTACCATATAATTGACGATATGTTCATATGGGAGATGTACCATATGAACAATGAGTTTGAATTGTTTTATGTGAAGCATAAAATAATGGTTTGAAAATGTTTATATAGGAGAAGTACTATATAAATAATAATTCTTATGGGAGATGTACCATAGGAATAATGAGTCTGGACTATTTTATGTGAGAGAAGTATCACATAAAATGATGATTTGTGTATGCTTATGTGAGTGAGATATCACATAAATGTTTGTTTTGTGGTTTGTTAGTGTGATTGATTTTGAAAAAATTGGAAGTGTGACTTCCAAGAATTATTTTCATTCTGGATTTGTCCAGAAAATAGATTCCAATGTTTGTGAGAAGTTGGTTTGATCATCCCTCTTTTTGTTGTGGCAAAAATGGGATGCCATTTTGTTTCGTTGGTATTACATGGCGAAGCCATGAAAACCCTAGAGGGGGTGAATAGGGTTTTTGGCAAACTATTGCAAATATTACCAATTAAAATTAAGTTCAATTAATTTCAATATAAACAAAATATAAGCAATTAATTGAAACAAGAGTAAGGGATAGAGAGATCAAACACAGCGATTTAACGAGATTCGGACTCTGCTTACTCCTCACCTTAAGCACCCAGCTCAAGGATTCCCACAATCCACTAAGGATTACTCCTTCAAGGTGGAAAAACCTTTACACAGTCTTCTTTATCCCAGGTGGAAGACTCTTACCTTAGCTCTGATAAGCCCAAACAAGGGAGGTTATTTCCTTGTTCGTGATCAATATTTAAATTTATAAAGTACTCGTGCTTAAAACCTCAATTAGTTAGAAAAGTAATTAGTGCACGGGTGTCGAACACAGGGACTAATGGCTGAGTTACGAGAAGTTATTATGAATCTGATTTTAGTTACCAAACGATTTCTTGATTTTGAAGAGTGGGTTGTTTGTTTAAACTAAAGAGTATAAAAAAATGATTAAATCAAATTAAAGTAAAACCTCGGGTTTCGAATCCACTTTAGCTAGGGAATTATTATGCATATGATTAACGTAAAGGTTTCGCAATTGTTTATGATCGGTGATGATTTAAACTACAAGATTAAATCATCAAAAATATATTACGTTTGTGTTCATATAGTAAATTCAACCAAATAAGGCATAACCTGTCAAGCGAAGCATGCACAGATTATCCTAGTTAGGCATGAACAACTGACGAACTCAAACGTATTCAATCAATACTACTTCACAACCAATATGAATGGAATCACAGAAAACATCCATACTAAAAATATATAAAATCATTCAAGAACGGATTGCATAAAATGACAATCTCTCAGAGTCGTATAATTGTCATAAAACTATTACAAAACCTTGAACCTTAATCAAAACATATTCAAACCACTAACCAAGCTTCATCTACACCCAAGGAGAAGAGTTTAGCTGCTCATGATCGGGGCTGAATCACCGGAGGTCTTCGTTCCTTCCATGTGCAGCAAATATCTCCGTCTAATGTTATGAGAGGGATGAAAGAGATGAAAGCAACTGTCACAGAGGCTAGGTTGAATCTGGGATGAGTGGGCACCCTTATTCAGGCCTCTAAAGGTGTTTTAAATAGTGTACCAGCCTTTCCCTGCCGAGTTCTCCGATTTTCCAAATCCAAACTTACTAAAAAGGAGTTCTATTCAATTTAGGAAACTGCCCGGCTCAGACCTATCGATAGGCCTAGAGCCCTATCGATAGGCCTAGTGCCTTATCGATAGGTGATGGGTGTAGCTGTGAGAAACCTGCATAATCTTCAATCCTGAGTGCTTCCCTATCGATAGGGAAGGTGTCCTATCGATAGGCTTGAGCCTATTTTGCATTTTATCTTTGAATTAACTGTTTTTCGTGCCCGGTGTTCATCCTGGCATGCCACCTTTGCTCCACTTCATTCATGTGCTCTCTTTGGGTTGCTAAACTTGGTTTTTTCGATGGAAATTAACCTACAAAAGACAAAAGCATACATAAGACTAAAAACCAACCAAATCAAGGTACTTACAGTGTAAAAACTCCCAATGTTAGCCTTGAATGCCGTAAAACGAGTCTTGATTGTGGAACAATCACACCCTCCAACTTTGACTTTGCTAGTCCCTAGCAAACACTGAAACAATGAAAACTAAAAACAACAAGAAATCAAAATAATAAAAGAAGCAAATTAAGTAAAAGCCACTTTCGCAGGGAATCGCGATTGCATTTAGCATGTGCAATAAGCCTTTAAACCCCTAGGTTCCCCCTAGTGGACGAGTTATAGTCTCGTGAGGGTTTGCAGAAATGACGCCCACAAACATAATGTTGACTCAAAGGTAACTGAAAACAAATAAGCTCAAATCTTGTAATTACAATTCGAACTTCTCAAAAGGTTATGCAAGCTACTCCACGAAATAGGCATACATGGTACACAAATTATCAAAAGACTGAAAATATAGTAAGTTCCAAATCGTGTGATGAGAAGTGAACCGAATAAGAATTATTTTCTCAGCAGAATAAGCCTATAATTCAGATCCTGTAACGAGTTTCAACTTCGAACTCACTTGGGTGATCACTCTCAAAAATATTTCTCACGAAAGGTTACTAGATTCATGTAATATCCCAATAAGATTCATATAAGTTCAAAACTCATATAATAGCACAAAGAATTAACAGAGATGAAATGTAATGATAATGCATGCAATTAAACAAAAATTTCAGCACATATATAATCATTTGATGTAAATGTGATCAAGAGAGAACAGAGTTCAAAATTTGAATCAATTAGGACTTTATTTGGATTATAATGACCTTGGTTATAAGAAAGAAGAGAAACACCAAGATGAAATGACTTAAAAAAACTGTTCGGGTTACTACCCAAGCCATTTCATTTACCAAAAATGACTCTAAGACTCACTTAAACTGATAACTAGACACACTTAAACTAAATGAACCAAAAACAACCTAGACTCAAACCCCACCAACTAATTACTCTGCCCCATCACCCACATCTTCACGTTGTTCAACCTCATTTACATGAGCATCCCCAGCTGGGACCTCAGCTCTAGCCTCCTCAGGCTCCGCAAATAGGGAAAAATCAAAAGCAGTAAGAGGGAGCTCCTGCTGGAAACCCCATAAAACCCTCTGCCTAGCGGACTGACGCTGTAGCTCGGCTCGAATCTGCTCATGCTCTCTCATTAAGGCCTGCTGCCCATCCAACAACTGCCTCTGCCCATCCAACAACTGTAATAACAAGCCCTCAACACCGGAGGGTTGGGCAGGTATAGACTCAGGTTGCCCAGATGGCCCTGTCTCAGCTGGCCCAGATGGCCCTAAAGTAGTCTCGACAAGCCCAGATGGCACTGTCTCAGTAACTGCTGGCTGTGGTAGCTCTGGCAATACCCCCTGACGCCTCGATGATGCAGACTGTGCAGCTCTCAAACTCCTCGTTAATGTGACTGGAGTAATAGGTCCCTCTCCCCATAAACTCTGCTCGGATGACGTACACCCAGCCTCAATACATCGCTGTGTAATCGTCTGGGGAAAGGGCATATTCTGCTGTCGTGGCTGGAGCTGGATAAAAGAGCGCATCTCTCTGAAGATCAGATGGGCAATATCAATCTCATCCTCGCCCATAAAAGCTATCAGCAATCTGATCATATCCAAATGAATGCTGCTATCTGTCCCTCGAGGTCTCAAGTTGCATAAGAGCAACTTGATCATCACAGCATAAATGGTCTTCATGGTGCCGCTCGTGAAGTTGCCCCCGGAATATCGAGCTGGGTCAACACAAACAACCTGAGCGCACTGAGCTGGTGTCAACAATGGATGCTCGGCATCGTCCTCAGCAGGGGGAAAGGTAATGGATGCAGGAACAGGACGCTCGCAACCTAGGTACTGTGCAATCCAATCCACTGAAAGCTCAATCGACCGCTTGCCCACTCGAGCAACAAACATCTCATCATCACGATCGTGCGGTCGCGCGACGGAATAGAACTCTCGCACTAAAGAGGGTTTATAACCCTTTCCTTTCGTCAACCAGGCTGTCAGATGTCTCCACTCCAGACGAGTCACAAGTGGTGTTTCTTCCAAAAACTTCGAAGCATCCACATATCTCTCCACATTAAATTTCTTCTCCTTCAGTATATCTGTCCAACTCTTTACATCAGTTTTCTGCTTTTTCTGTGGCGGTGGCCTCTCTTTTCTGGACGTGCCAGACCATTTAGCGGGCCTAGATGCAAGAGGCTTTTTGATGCCCCCGGTAATGCCAATCGTAGGATGCTCAGTGTCAATCTCATACGGGTCGAAAAACTCACTGTCATCGTCAGACTGAACCCTGGAACCTGGCCCAAAAGGTCGTCGGAAAGTAGGATCAGAGGCGGACTCGCTATCTGAATCAGTGCTATCCTCATAGACCACCCTCTGACCCTTACCCACAGATGGATTCTTTGTACGTGCCGGCCTAACCGGTGGTGCCTCTCGAATGACTGGCCCTGTTTCCGGCCTTTTTTCCGGCTGGACTACAACAGATTTACCCTTATCTAAGGGTACAGCAGGCTGCTTTTGCCTCACCATTTTCAAACACCACAGTCTATACAAAATACCCAACCACCAAAAAATCTCAACTCAACAACAGCAGCTGACTAACCACTCCAGTAATCGAACAGCAAGACACAAAGGAACACAAAATTGCAGTTCACCAAAACTAACTAATTTCCAATCGCAAGCCAGTGACTATACCTCTCCAAACAAAACTTCAACGTACCCAGAATCTAACGCCTCTACACCGTGAACACACAAGCCACACCACTTCGAACCCCAACTTGATGTTTTTAAAATTCTTCACATATTCATAACAAACCCAAAACAGAAATGGTAATGACAAAACAAATGAGCTTTAACCACTAACCTTCAATATTCGCAAAAATCAACCGTCGCACCCCTTATGTAAAAGAAACACAGTCAATCCACACCAAGTTCATCCCCCAAATTCGTAGTCAAGAGTTTTAATTTGGTTTGGATGAGGTTAGGGTTTGTAAGAAGTTTGAATGGGGTTAGGGTTTGAAGGTAGGAGGTTGGCGGTGCTGCGACAATGGTGAAAGGTGCTGGTTTGAAGGTGGACAGGTGCGGGAAGAAGAGAAGAGGAAGAAAAGAAAAGGGAAAAGAAAAGAAAAAAGAAAGAAAAGTAAGAAAAGAAAGGAACATGGGAAGGGGTCGGTTAAAACCGTGTGACTTTTGGGTTTTACTTTTTTTTAAAAGCTTTTTTTTTTTTTTTTAAATCTGGATCAACCCTATCGATAGGATTAAGGACCTATCGATAAGGTAAAGGCTCGGTCTGCATGTCCATTCATCTGAGGGGTACTCTATCGCAATGACCTATCGATAGGCCTATCGATATGTATGAAGGTTTATCGATAAGGTGAGGCTCGGGTTGCAGGTGAGAATTGACTGAGAGGGTAACCTATCGATAAGTTTGAAACCCTATCGATAGGCTTGAAGCCCTATCGATAGGAAGATTGAAAGTTCGATCAAAAACTGCATTTTCCAAAATATTTGCCTCTTGCACCTTTTCCAAACAAATTTGATCATGAAAATATCCCCAAGAAGCATTCTTCGAATGTGCACACCCATGGTTTCCTAGGTATATGAACAATTGGGATTGACGGCTCAAAATTGGGTATGAATGGGATGCGACTGACCTATACTTCTGTCAAAAGGTTTACAGACTCTGGACAAAGGCCTAAAATCATATTCAAAACATGCTCCAATGTTCTCAATTGATCACAATGCATCAATGATACACACGTACTTAGTAAAGTAAAACTGCACTGCAAAATCCATGACAAACTATCAAATGAGCTGAAAGAAGCAATGTGATTATTTGTGTCCCAGAATAACAAGAATGGCTCAACATATGCATAAAAGGGTATAAATCTCCACTCTAAACTAGGATCATCGTCACATACTCATCTGCTAAAGAAGATATTCAAATCGATTCGTGCACGTGTAATATAATTAGGAACAAACCAATTCAAAATCAGGAAACAATTAATGCACAAAGTATGGCATCATGGGTATTATGATGCACAATATTCGAGAAATTTTCATTAAAGACAAGAATGATATCCAAAAACAAAAACAAAAATAATCATAGCTAATTGCAAGACATGAGGTCACATATATAATTAAAATAATGGAATCACAAAATGAAATGCATGTGAACTCCCACCCTCCAACTGAGATCCTATCATTGTCCCCAATGAGGAAGAATATAGAATGCAAGTCAGTGAGAAAATGGCAAATCAAGCAACTAACGATATAGTATTACTAAACATACAGATGCAAGGGTTTCCTCCCAAGAAGAGCTAAGTTTAACGTCTTCAGCCAGACGTGATGAGGGTCCTCAAGTAAACTCGTAGGTGGGATCCTCAAGCTTCATGGACTCAACCACCATACCATCCCGAGTCGTATCCCCATTCCCAAAGCCTTCAATATAAGGCTTAAGCCTTTGACCATTCACCGTAAAGGATGAACCATTACGGGGATTGGTAATTTCTATAGCACCATGGGGAAAAACGTTTGTAACCGTGTAAGGCCCGTCCCATCGAGACCTTAGTTTGCCCGGAAATAATCGCAACTTGGAATTAAAAAGCCAAACTCGTTGGTCAGGCTCAAACGATTTACGAGTAATATGTTTATCATGAAAATCTTTCATTTTAGCCTTAATAAATTTTTGAACTTTCATATGCCTCGTTGCGAATTTCCTCAAGCTCACTAAGTTGACGCTTCCTTCATCTCAAAATTAAATTGACGAATCGCCCAGAGGGCTTTATGCTCAAGCTCAACGGGAAGATGGCATGGTTTTCCATAAACAAGTCGGTAAGGGGACATGCCAATGGGAGTTTATAAGTAGTTCGGTAAGCCCAAAGAGCATCTACAAGTCTCAAAGACCAATCTTTACGGTCGGGCTTAACCGTTTTTTCCAGAATATGTTTGATCTCCCGATTGGACACTTCCACTTGTCCGCTAGTTTGGGGATGGTATGGGGTCACGACTTTATGGGTAATGGAGTATTTGGCAACAAGTGCCGCAAAAGGTTTATTATTAAAGTGTGAACCTCCATCACTAATGATAGCCCTAGGACACCCAAATCGAGAGAACACATTCTCCTTAAGGAATTTGAGGACAACCTTATGATCGTTGGTCCTAGTGGCAACCGCCTCCATCCATTTAGACACATAGTCGACGGCCACAAGAATGTATTCAAAACCATGAGAGATGGGAAAGGGTCCCATGAAATCAATGCCCCAAACATCAAAAATCTCTACTATGAGAATCGGGTTCAGAGGCATCATATCTCTCCTAGACATAGAGCCCATCTTCTGGCAATTATCACAGGACCTACAGAAGTCCATAGCATCACGAAACAAGGTGGGCCAGTAGAACCCACACTGAAGGACTTTAGCTGCAGTCTTTTTGCCACTAAAGTGTCCACCACAAGCCAGAGTGTGGCAGAACTTCAAGATATCATGCACCTCATTCTCAGGGATGCATCGACGGATCACTTGATCCGCACAGTACCTAAACAGAATAGGATCCTCCTAAAAATAATTTTTAATTTGTGAAAAGAATCGATCCCTGTCCTGTTTGGCCCAAGTAGAAGGTATAAGCCCTGTAGCTAAATAGCTAACAATGTGAACGAACCAGGGCAAAGATACCTGAGATACTGCGAATAACTGCTCGTCGGGAAAGGAATCCTGAATCGGAAGGGTATCACTATCCTTATCTGCTAGAATCCTAGACAGGTGATCAGCAACTACATTCTCCAAACCTTTCTTATCCTGAATTTCAAAATCGAACTCTTGCAAGAGAAGAATCCATCTAATCAACCTAGGCTTGGTCTCTTTTTTGGACAGAAGGTACCACAGAGCAGCATGATCTGAGAAAACTATGACTTTAGATCCTAACAGATAAGAACGGAATTTATCTAAGGCATAGACAACAGCTAGTAACTCTTTTTCAGTGGTGGTGTAGTTCATTTGAGCATCATCAAGAGTTTTACTAGCATAATATATAACTCGAGGAAACTTGTCTATCCTTTGACCCAAAACAGCCCCTATAGCGTAGTCAGACGCATCACACATAATCTCAAATGGATAGGACCAATTCGAGGGCTGCATGATAGGAGCAGTGCTCAGGAGAAAGCGCAGTGTGGTAAAGGCTTTCAGACAAGCCTCATCAAAGACAAAGGGAACATCCTTGGCAAGAAGATTGCACAAGGGCCTAGAGATTTTACTGAAGTCTTTGATAAATCGCCGGTAAAAACCGGCATGTATAAGGAAATACCTAATCTGTTTGACAGTGGTAGGGGGTGGCAACTTAGCAATTAAATCGACTTTTGCACGATCAACCTCAATACCACGACTAGACACCACGTGTCCTAAAACAATACCTTCACGAACCATAAAATGGCTCTTTTCCCAACTCATGACCAAATTGGTTTCACAGCAACGCTTTAAGACCTTGGAAAGTTTAGAGAGGCATGAATCGAAAGATGAACCAAAAACCGAAAATTCATCCATAAAAACCTCTAGAAAATCTCCAATCATGTCAGAGAAAATGGCCGTCATGCATCTTTGGAATGTACTAGGAGCATTGCATAGGCCGAATGACATGCGCCTATAGGCAAAAGTGCCAAAAGGGCAAGTAAAGGTGGTCTTTTCTTGGTCCTCGGGGTATACTGCAATTTGGTTAAATCCAGAATAACCATCTAAAAAGCAATAAAAGCTCTGCCCCGCAAGTTTTTCTAGAATTTGGTCAATGAAGGGAAGTGGAAAATGATCATTCCTAGTCCTAGAATTAAGCTTCCTATAGTCGATGCATACTCGCCACCCAGTGGTAGCTCGAGTAGGGACTAGAATACCCTTATCATTCGCGACTACAGTGAGACCGGACTTTTTAGGCACGACTTGGGTAGGAGCTACCCAAGCACTATCAGAGATGGGGTAGATAATACCCGCATCCAACAACTTCACAACCTCTTTCATAACCACTTCCTTCATGTTGGGATTGAGCTTTCGCTGCATTTCCCGTGAAGGCATAGCTCCCTCATCAAGATAGATTCGGTGCATGCAAATAGATGGATCTATACCCTTAAGATCGGCAACCGACCACCCTATGGCCTGTTTATTCTCATCTAGAATTTTCATGAGCTTACACTCATGCTCTACACTCAAATCAGAAGCAATGATAACCGAAAGAGAGTCATTGGCACCTAGAAACTTATACTTAAGATTAGCCGGTAAAGGTTTCAATTCAAGTTTCGGGGCAACCTCTAGAGATGTAGGCATGGAGGTACTGGACAATTGAGGCAAGGCCTCGACTTTAGGCTTCCAAGGTAGGTTGCCTAATGCATGATTCACCTCTAGAATAGACTGGTCAATATCAAAATCTTCATAATTAAAATGTGCCAGACATGATTCTAAAGGATCCAGGGACAGAATAAAAGGCAAAGCCTCCTCGACTGCATGGTCAATGACATCTACAAACGAGCACTCCTCAAAGTGATGAGGGTGCGTTACAGCATGGTACACTTGAAGCTTAGCCTTCATATTGCCAAATGAAACTTCCATAATACCCGACCGACAATGTAGGACTGCATTTGCAGTCACAAGAAGAGGTCTACCTATGATGACAGGAATTTGGGGTCTAGTGGTATTAATCCATATCTAGAACAATAAAATCGGCCGGAAAGACAAATGACTCGATCTTAACTAACACATCCTGTAACACTCCCCTAGGAACCTTAGTCGACCTATCGGCAAACTGTAACACGGTGGGTGTAGGTTTGAGCTCACCGAGCTCCATCTTCTCATACACAGAGTATGGAAGAATATTCACACTGGCCCCATAATCAATTAAGGTCCGGTCTACATAGTGACTCCCTAAGAAGCATGAAATAGTCGGAGTACCCGGGTCTTTACGTTTGACAGGGACGTGGTACTGAACCACAGCACTTGCCACATCCGAGAGGACCGCTGATTTAGCGAAATGCACACGCTCCTTGCGCTGCTGAGTACATAGGTCCTTCAAGAATTTAGCATATGAAGGGATCTGCTTAATGGCATCTAAGAGTGGTAGATTAATGTGCACTTGCTTAAAAACTTCTAACATTTCACTCAAAGACGCGCCCTTCTTCTTTCCTCTTATAGGCGCAACTAACGCCGATGGGAATGGAGCCTTTGGCACATATGATGCCAATGGGTCATCAGAATTTGAGGGAAAGTTATCCCTCTTAGGCTCACTCATTACCCCCTTCCCTTTTTCATTCTCACTCTTTTTCTTCTCACTCACTTCCCCAACCTTAGGAACTCTAGACACATTCCCATCCTCATTAATTCTCTCCTCAACCTTATTATCAACAACTTTTCCATTTCTCAAAGTAGTGATCGCTGTTACATCCTCATGATAGTGAGAGTCCTGTGAAGATGAACTCTCAGCTAAGTGCACTCCTTTAGGGTTATTGATGGGTTGACTCGGAAGTCTTCCCTCCTCTCCACGGCTCAGTGTGGCCGCGATTTGCCCAACTTGAGTCTCTAATTTAGCAATGGATTGTGAATGAGAACTCAGGAGTTGACTATTAGCTTCAATGTTTTTCAGAGCTTTAAGAACTTGCTCTTCGAAACCACTACTCCTTTGGCTTTGAGGTGTTTGCGATGGGTTGACACTTTGGTTTTGAGATTGGGACTGAAGATGAGGTGGTCTATAAGGTGGTGCAACATTAGAATTACCCCCTTGGAAGTTGGACCTAGGAGCTTGCTAATAGGTATTACTCGACCCTTGGAACTGGTTTTCTGTCCCTTGGGAAGGTTGAGACCACCGCAAGTTAGGGTGACTCTTCCATCCCGGATTATAACTATTCGAATAAGGATCATTCCTTGGGTTAGAGAACCCTTGGGCTGCATGGACCTGTTCCTGGACAAACTCGGGATATTGGGAAGCCATAGGACACAACAGAGTGTCATGACTACTATCTGCACAGATATCACACACCGCACTCACTGGAGTAACAGATGAAGGAAAAGTCCTAGGTGGTTGACCTTGAGCAGCAAGCAGTTGATCCATTTTCATAGACAATGTCGCCACTTGTTGGTTTATCACTGTGGTACTCTCTACCTCATAAACACCCTTCCTAGAATTAGAGGTTGAAGAAGAACCTCTATCATTTTGATTCATTGAAGCCATAATGACAGAATCCTCACTGAGAATTTCGAATAAATCCCATGCCTCCTCAGCACTCTTCCTCAAAATTGCACCTCCACTAGCAGAATTCACTAGACTCTTATCCTTAGCACATAAATCCTGGAAGAACGACTGGACAACTTTCCAATCAGGAATACCATGATGGGGACACAATCGAAGGAGTTCCTTCATTTTCTCCCATGACTCATGAAACGACTTGCACTCTCTCTGAACGAAATGGATAATAGCATACCTCATTTGAGTGGTACGACCAATAGAGTAGAACCTAGCCAGAAATAATGTCTGAAGGTCAGACCAAGTGGTGACAGGCTCTGTGGTCCTAAGGGTGTTAATCCAGGTCTTGGCTTTATCTCGCAGAGAATACGAGAATAGAACGAGTTTTATGGCATCAGCAGTGAGGCCCTGAATTCTAATGGTGGAACAAATCCCTAAAAATTCAGTAAGGTGATCGTATGGATTCTCCCTATCCAACCCATAGAAGGTTGGTAACATCTGAAGTGTGGCATGACGAATCTCATACTGGACATTTTCAATATTGGGAATTTGAATGCAGGAAGGTGGAGTGAATGCACCAGGTATAAAGTGATCTCTAATCATCCTAGGTGCTGGCTGGACTTGCTGTTGAACTACAACAGGTCGAGGTGGATCTTGACCTTGGTTTTCCATTGGATTGTCAGACTCTTGAAAGGTTCTGTGAATAAAAGCCATGGATTCGCAGCGGAAGAGAAAAACGAAAACTTTTTCTTTTATAAATCAATCCATGTTCACAAAACTTCAAGAATCGATTCAAGCATGGGGGTCATGTATATATAAAAACACATATAATCAAGAATGAATATTTAAACAACATAAATAACCTTACTTGATTGTGTTTTCGATGTAGCTTTCCTTCGAGTTTCAAACAGATGAAACCTCCAAAGCGTATCCACACGAGAGTAAAATTCCCTAGAACCTCCTAGTCTTCCACAACACTTGTGAGCAAGCTAGCATGGAGAGGGAGAGGAGAGAGAGAATTCGGCCAAGGGGGTTCCCATAACCCTAGAATGTGAAGACACTCATATTTATAGACTTTCTCCTCTTTAAGGGGTGTTTGGTTACTAGTGCTAGCATGACCAAACATCCTTGAATAGAGCAATCCTATTCTTGGTTAGTTTTGACTTTTAATTAATTAACCTTTAATAATTAAAATCAAACATAACTCAAAGACAGGATTCCCCTCCCACAAGTTTAAGAAACTCACTTACTCTCTATTGTGTGTGACCCTTTGGGTTCACCCTAACCTAGCAGTGGACAGGGACATCTCTATGTCTCCTAAAAATAGAAACTTTCTATTTTAAGGTTCAATTGGAACGATTCCAATTTTGCCCTCATTGATAACACTTTATCAATAGGCTTTCACTGGTCATGAGTGACATCTAGCAACATATCATGACATACCCTAGGTTTAGGTGAATAGCAGAACTATGTGAACCCTTCATGTTATTTAATCCTTCATCCCCTAATGTCACAGTTAAGATAATAGGTATGGTTTTAGTCAAACCCTATCTTAACAACTTGATATCTGTCCCACAAAATATAATCTCAATAAGGCAATCGTAGTGAAACTCTTTTCACTGTTTACCTATCACTCTGGCCAGAGGTTCCCTTTGAGAATTATCTTTGTGAACTTATCCTGACATTCTCTCTCATATATAATTGAGAGTGATGATCCCTTATTGCACACTCATCCATCTTCATGCATAACTCATTAGAGTCAATAAGCACCGATTACAACCTTATGGATAAGGCTATACAAGATACTATCAAACTCTAGCAACCTATGCATAAGACAGCTATGGTGTCTCAGGTCTAAGGACTACCAAATAAATGGACATAACACTAGAATATTCCTTTGACAGAACTACCATAGGAATACTCTTTGCAGATCATGTACAGTGTACATATTCTCTAATATGCACCCACAGATTAACCTAAGTGTCACTACACTTATAGGAAAGACTACCTATCCTCCATATGAGTTGGTTTAAATCTGTGCTACTCTTCATACGGTTAATTAAATATCCACTTTAATAAACCTTTGAGTAGGAACTCTTTTAGAATAGATGTATATGAGAAATATCAGTCTCTCTATCTCAACACCTTGAGATGCATATTTCTCTTATCATTTATTCATGGACCTTATCATATATGTTAGAACATATTAGATAAGTTATACCTTCCATATATTGATAATATGAAACTTAATATACCCTTTAGGATTGGTTTTAGGGCATACTTCTAACAATCTCCCACTTGCACTAAAGCCAATCACTGAAAGGAATCGATCGAAATGCATGGAATCGCAGCGGAAGACAAAATAAAACTTTTTAAATTGATGACTCCATCATCGAATGATCCTAACCAAGAATCGAACAAGCATAGGGACATTTGATTTACATACAAGCATATAAATTTATTAAACATAAATAAATCTTACTTGATTCGCCTTTCGATTTGCAATCCTTGATCTTGAACTTCAACGCGATGAAGTCTCCAACGGTATCCACACGAATACAAGATCGCTTGAATCCTTGAAACTTCTGTACAATGGAAGAATCAAGCTTGGGAGAGGGGAGAAACTCTTTCTCTAATTTGATGATGGGAGGCTTAGTGCTAGCTTGTCTCATCAACTAGTATTTATAGAAAACCCCTAGGGTTTCTATTTAATACTTATTTCCAAGAGTAACTTAATTCTCATTATATATTACTAATTAATATATAACTTAATTCTTTATATAACACAAGGTTATTAATAGAATTAATTTTAGGAAATTCCCTTCTCTCTCTTTAATTCAAGAGACTCTCTTATACTCTTTGTTTGTGTGTGACCCATTGGGTTCACCCCAACCTAGCAGTGACTAGGGACATCTCCATGTCTCCTAAAATAGAAACTTTCTATTTAAAGGTTTAATTGAAACTTTTCCAATTATGCCCTCATTGATAACACTTATCAATAGGCTTTCACTGGTCATGAGTGACGTCTAGCAATGTGTCATGACATGCCCTAGGTTTGGGTGAATAGCAGAACTATGTGAACCCTTCTTGTTACTTAATCCTTCATCCCCTAATGTCATAGTTAAGATATTTAGGGTATGGATATAAGTCAAAACCCTATCTTAACTTTCTTGTCATATGTTCTTCAAATTATAATCTCAATAAGATGAACCTATGAAACCCTTTCATATTTCATCTATCACTCTGGCCAGAGATTCACATTGAGAGTTATATTTAAGAACTGACCCTGACATTCTCTCTCATAACATTGAGAGTGATGATTCCTTATTGACCACTCATATGCCTTCATGCAAGACCTATTAGAGCCAATGAGTGCCGACTACAACCTTAAGATCAAGGCTGTATAAAACACTATCAAACCCTAATAACTCAGGCACAAGACATCCATGGTGTCTCAGGTCTTAGGATTACCAAAATGGACGTAACATAAGAATATTCCTTTAACTTAATATCCATAGGAATATTCTAGTAGATCATGTTCAGTGTACATATTCTATAATATGCACCCACAGATTAACCTCAGTGTCACTACACTGATAGGAAAGACTACCTATCCTCCCATTGGAGTTAGTTTAAATCTGTACTACTCTTGTCGGTTTAATAAATGTCCTCTTTAATAAACCTATGAGCAGAAACACCTTTAGAATAAATGTATATGAGAAATATGAGTCTTCATATCTCAACAAACTTGAGATACATATTTCTCTTATCATTTATTCATGGACATTATCGTATATATAATTGAATATACAAACGATAAGCAGTACCTTCTTATCCTAATATGAAATAGATATGCACTTTAGGATTGGTTTTAGGGCATACCTCTAACACATATAAACAACCTAGGTACTAAGTCGAACTTACCTTCCTAGGAATTAAAACCAAAACAAATAGCAAAACAAGCTTGAGCACTGGATATTATCGAGAAGATGAGCTTCTTACGAGCTTGATGCAGTCACAGATCTTTCAGGGATTACTGGCTTGAGATCAATCACAAACACTGGCTTTTGTCAGTCGAATTAGCCAACATATACATAGAATACCTAACAAACTCCCCCTTTGGCAATTCGATGACAAAACCAAATAAAAACAAAACAAGAAACGAAAAACGATTCATTCAACAAGTGAAATGAATCTCCCCCTCTCTTGTACAAATAAACGCTCAAGCACACCCCAAAACAAAAGGAAACACAACCTATACTAAGGCTTGAGAACATGAACCTGTTTTTCTGCACAAGATAAACAAACATACCTCGTGAAGGAATAAAGAATAGAAAAACACAGGTTATATAAGCATTAAGACAATCAAGCATTAAGACAATTCGATAAACATCATGCTCATGCTCATAGAAACCATTAAAAAAGAAAACAGATTAAATAAAACACAACTTCATTTCATCAAATGAACAGTTCATACAATTCATTCAATACAGCATTTGAAAATGAAGTTAACATTCTAACAAACTTCAAAAGAAACTACAAACAGAACATGAAACATAGAACAAGTCACTCAGCCTCATCACCACTGGAACCAGACTCATCCTCAGACTCATCACCAGACTTAGAACCAGACTCCTCTTCAGTAGGAGGTACAAGAGGATGGCGTACAACTGGAGGATCCGATGGAGTAGGTAGCTGAAGGCGACGCTCAATGCACTGAATGCGATCATGAATTTGAACTTGAATTTCATTCATTTCAATCTGATGATCGGTAAGAGCCTTAACAGAATCGAAAACACGACGCAGCTGAGCCGAAATAGAGTCCAATGTCGCATGTCGACGTGGAGAACGAGTAGTAGAGACTGGAGCTTCAGGATCCGGTGTAGAAGTAGCAGTACTCCGAGAGAGAGACATAGCAGTGATAGCACCCGGAACCGGAGGCACACGAGAATCAGAGGCGTTCACAGGTATAGAATCCTCAAGACACATACGGGTTACCATAACCCCGAAAGGAAGAGCAGAAGAACGACTGGGAGACATCACAGTCTTCCGCATACAGTCAAAAATCAACTTAGAAAAGTCAATGGACTTCCCACTCTTCATAGCAAACAGTAACTGAGCACGATCATCATGAAAATTCAAACGGTGACCCATAGGAACTAAGTTCCACCGTACAATCAAGTTTAACAACCGATACTCCTCATGCAAATATCCTTGAACGAACTTGGTCTTGTAATCAGAAGAATGCACATACAGTTCATGAATGAGGAAGTCATTCGCAGGACCCTTACTAGAAGCAGGTGGAAACTGAGGTCGAGAAGGCCTGTTGCAACCCAAATACTTACCAATCCTCCTAGGAGTAATGGTAATAGCCGAACTATGAAACTGAGAGTGAAGAGCACCCTCACCAGACATAACAAAGCTAGCAAACTAATAGAAATCACGAACAAGCTCAGGAATGTAAAACTCAATCGGCTCAAAGAATTTACCTAACTCGAATGAGACAAGACGCCGAATGATTGGGTTATCCACACCGAGACTGATATTATCCACCTGACGCTCGCAAGAGATAGGACGATTGAGTCACGGATCAGTGGAAACATCCCTAGGTGGTGACGAAGGCGGAGAGTCACCAAGATCAGGATTAGGAATATCCTGATACTCACGGTTATGAAAACCACGACCTCTACGAGGCGTACCAGCCCGAGAAGAAGACGCACGAGACGTGCGGGCACGCTTGCTAGTGCCAGAAGAACTTGCACCGCCCACCATCAGAACAAGAAGAGCCAAAAAGGCAAAGAAAGCCATGAACAGACAAAAGAAACAAATCTAGGGCTTGTAAATATGGAGAGAAAGGAAGGGAGATGAGGGGATCCTTTGAGAGAGAGAGACGGTTGTGAAAGCATAAAAATAACCTCAAAACAAATTGACTAATATAGGCTACGCAGGAAGGAGAAAAGTCACTTTTTTAAAAATCCCGAGAATTGGATCGATCCGGGAAAAAATGTAGGATCGATCCAAACCTCTCTGATCAGTGGATCGATCTGGGAAAATATGTATGATCGATCCAACACCCTCTGATCAGGGGATCGATCTGGAAAAATATGCTGGATCGATCCTCCCCTGTTTTGTTTAAAAACAAATGAATAAAAACTAAAGGATCAAGGGAACATTTTTACCTATTGAGACATGAGCAATAATGATTGAAACAATTTAAAACATGGCTATAATCATGTGATGCAATAAACTTGAAGAACAAGCATTCTAAACATCCAATTTCTCAAAAATGTAACCCATGATAAACTCATTAATAAAAACCACATGAAGTCATGAGAGTAAAACCAACCGATTTCACTTCTGAAGACAAGTGAAAGCCCTCTAAAAAGCAAGAACGAGAAATTAAATTTTTTGATATTACAAACATGCATAAGGGAGAAGAGAATTGACAAGAGCTCAAAAACAATAAGAACAAGCTAGTTTTTCAAATACAACTTTGAGAAGATTTGGCTCTTTTCATAAACATGACACTTTTGTGCCTTCAAAAATATGGCAAAATGCCTTTTCTCACAGAATATTTCTTCGAAGAACTCTTTTCAATGGCCTTTGAACAATTTTTCTCATAGTTTTTCAAGTTGTAAGAAAAATTTGAACTAGCATTTGAAACGTAACAAGGAGCTCATCATCAAATAGAATGAAATACTTTAGAAGTAAGGAGGTGAGAAGGTGCAAACATTGGCACAGCATGTTTGGGCTTTAGAAGAGGCTTTCGATTATCGGTCAACTCATGACATCAATGATTTTGAGAAAATAAGATAGCATGAAAACATTTAATCGAAATTATTGATAGAATTCATGTTAAGCAAGATAACAAGCAATCTCTACGAAAATAGACGAGGTTTAAAAAGAATCAACAACATTCAACCAAATGCTCATAAAGATGATATGAACCCAAAAATCTTTTGTAAATTAAACTATTAAGAAAACTAAAAATAAAACAAAAAGAAAAAGCATTCATAACAATAACTCCCCCTCAAAGAGATACCAATCGAGAAAGAATCACAAAGGATCCTAACTAAAGATAGTTTAACGTCTTTTCGGACGCAAGGTAGTTTAACGTCATTTCGGACGAGTGGAAGAATGAGAACTCAATCAATAGAGTAAACACCCAAAGATTTTCGAAGATATTCAAACCTAAGACCATCTAAGGGTTTTGTAAAAATATCAGCAAGTTGAGATTTAGTAGGAACATACACAACAGACAAGACACTATCTTCAACAAGATTTCGAATGAAATGATAACGAATGTCTATGTGTTTAGTCCTAGAATGCTGAACGGGATTTTTAGATATGTTGATAGCACTTTCATTATCACAGTATATGACAAGATTAGAATCAAGAATCCCATAATCAGAAAGCATTTGCTTCATCCAAAGAAGCTGAGTGTAACAACTTGCAGCAGCTATGTATTCAGCTTCGGCAGTTGACAAAGATATAGAATTTTGCTTCTTACTATGCCATGACACAAGAGAAGTTCCAACATAGAAGTACCCACCTGAAGTACTCTTTCGATCATCTACATTTCCAGCCCAGTCGACATCGGAATATGTAGCCAAGTTAGGGTTAGTATCAAAAGAATACCAAATACCATAAGACAACGTCCCACAGATATAACGAATGATGCGTTTAACCGCATGAAGATGAGTCTCTTTGGGACAAACCTGAAAATGAGCACAAACACCTACACTGAATGAGATATCAGGACGACTTGCCGTGAGATACAGTAAACTACCTATCATGCTACAGTATAAAGTATGTTCAACATCATTACCACTCGAATCTTTGCCTAACTTAGTTGTAGTGCTCATAGGAGTACGGACATGCTTAGCACTTTCAAGACCAAACTTCCTAATCAACTCTCTAGCATACTTAGATTGACAAATGAACAATCCATCATTAAGTTGACGAATTTGAAGACCTAGAAAGCAAGTGAGTTCACCTACCATACTCATCTCAAATTCGGATTTCATCTCCTCTGAAAAATCATGAGCTAATTCACTTGAAGTAGACCCAAATACAATGTCATCAACATAAACCTGGGCTACCACAAACACATTTCTGACAGTCCTTATGAACAAGGTACGGTCTACTCCCCCTCTAGAGAATCCCTTCTCCTCTAGATAAGTGGTAAGTCTTTCATACCACGCCCTAGGAGCTTGCTTCAGACCATACAAAGCCTTTTTCAGCTTATAGACATGTCTAGGATAATGAGGATCCTCAAACCCTTTGGGTTGTTCAACAAAAGCTTCCTCCTTTAAGAAACCATTCAGAAAAGCACTTTTAACATCCATTTGATATAGCTTAAACTTCAAATAACAAGCAATGGATAGTAAAAGTCTAACAGACTCAAGACGAGCCACAGGAGCGAAAGTTTCATCGAAGTCAATACCTTCCTCTTGGGTGTATCCTTGAGCTATTAACCTAGCCTTATTCCTAATTATGATACCACTTTCATCAGATTTATTCTTGAAAATTCACTTGGTACCAATGACATTTTTATCCGAAGGCCTAGGGACAAGATCCCAAACATCATTCTTGGTGAATTGACCTAACTCTTCTTGCATAGCAACAATCCAGTTTTCATCAGTTAGAGCCTCTTTCACATTTTTAAGTTCAAAGGAAGAGGTGTAGCAAAGATGATTTACCTCATTCTGTATTTGCCTACGAGTTTTCACACCTTCACTAACACTTCCAATAATGTCAGTGGGTGAATGTCTCTTTTGAACCCAAGTAGGATTAGTAGGAGAGGATTGAGAATCAAGAAGTTGAACAGAATCATCCTCAACACTAGAAACATTTGGGGTGTCACATTCCTCATCAACAAATTGATCTAGAGGTGTGTTTTGACTATCATCAATAGTCACATTAATCGATTCCATGACAGTAGAAGTCCTAAGATTAAAAACTCTGTAAGCCCTACTATTCATAGAATATCCTAAGAAAATCCCATCATCACTACGAGAGTCAAATTTCCCCAAATTTTATCTATCTCTCAAGATGTAGCACTTACTTCCAAAAACACGAAAGTATTTAAGATTAGGCTTCTTGCCTTTCCACAACTCATAGGGAGTTTGAGAAGTACCGGGCCTCACATAAACACGATTAACAGTGTGACAAGCAGTGTTAACCGCTTCAGCCCAAAAGTGTTTAGTCACTTTATTCCCTAAGAGCATGACACGAGCCATCTCTTGAATAACTCTATTTTTCCTTTCAACAACTCCATTTTGTTGAGGAGTTTTAGGAGCAGAGAATTCATGCTGTATTCCATGATCATCACAGAATTCAGCAAATTCGGAGTTTTCAAACTCACGACCATGATCACTTCTAAGTCTAAACACTTTTCCTATGGAATTTCCTTTCTCATTTTGAGCCTTTAGGCAAATGGCCTTGAATTTATCAAAGGCTTCAGATTTATCTCTCAAAAAGGCCACCCATGAATAACGAGTGAAGTTATCCACAACAACAAAAATATATCGTTTTCCACCTAGACTTTCTGTCCTCGTCGGACCCATTAAATCAACATGAACTAATTCCAAAGGTCTAGAAGTACTAACGACATTAGTCTTTTTATGAGACACACGAGTTTGTTTTCCCTTTTTACAAGGTCCACAAACACTAGAACTTAAAAACTTGGCAAGTTTAGGCACTCCATTGACAAGCTCTTTGTTAATCAACTTATCAAGATCTTTGAAATTCAAATGGCCTAACCGTTGATGCCACAGTTCAATATCATCAACTTTAGCACTGTTACACTTTAAAGAAGTGTTAGCAAGTAAACCATAACAGTTATAAGAAGTCCTTTCACCTTGCATGATAATTTTACCATCTTCATTTAACACAGTGCATAAACATTTAGTAAAGTTGATAGCAAAGTTGTCATCACACAATTGACTTATACTTATTAGATTAGCCTTAAGACCATCAACATACAAAACATTTTCAAGCTTAGGAAAGCCTGGGGCTTGAACAATTCCTTTCCCAACAATATTTGACTTACTCCCATCACCAAAAGTAACAGTCCCACCCTTACAAGAGTCAAGATGTACAAAGAGGGACTTGTCACCAGTCATATGCCTAGAGCACCCACTATCAAAGTACCACTGAGAAATATCTTGTGCGTGCAAAGCAGTGTATATGACCATACATCTCAGATTTGAAGATCTAACCCAAACTTCCTTAGACTTAGAATTAGCTTTGTGGTTAGACACAACATTGGATTTTATCTTAGAACCATTAACCTCTTGACCCCTCCTCCAATTCATACTTGAATTAGTCAATTTCTTGACTTCTTCATTTAACATTTGAGATTTTCTTAACAAAGCATCAATTTGACTTTTAACACTCCCATTATTATAACTTCTGTAGTTCTTCTTAGGAAAAGTCATGAGCTTATAACAATTAGGTCTAATATGTCCTTTGACACCATAATAGTGACAAATAGGAACAAATGAGGATTTGGGAGTAACATACCTACGAGAGGTAGGAGTAAATTGATTGGAAGATTTTCCTTTGTCAATCTTAGCTTTTGGAGCTTCGATGTGAACATTAGAGGTTTTAACCTCTTGAGAATTAAAACCTAAACCTTCTTTACCAGAAGTACCCTTAACAGTACCCAACAGTTGATTGAGTTGATCAGATCTTTTGTCAAGTTTGATTCTAAGGTGACAAGCATTATCAAGTTCCAATTTGAGATTGGCAATAAGAGAGAGATACTCTTTCTCTTTTTCAGACTTAAGTGAAAGCTCACTTTCCAAAGACTTAACCCTTTTGGTCAACACAGAGTTTTCTTTTTCAACACTAACAAGTTTTTCAGAAAAGGTAACTCCTTGACCTTTCAATTGACAAACACTTGATTCAAAAACAGTGATATCATGTTTCAAAGAATCTCTTTCTTTAACAAGATTTTTAAGCTTAATGGCCAAATTAACATTTTTCTTCCTAAGTTTCATGGCATCATCAAACAATTCATCATATGCAGACTGAAGATTATCTTGTTCAAGAGCATGATTATCATCCTCTTCAGATTCTGAGGATTCATTAGATTCAATTATGACAGAAGTAGATTCAACATTTCCATTAGACGACTCGCCTAATTCAACAGTAGTATTCAAGTCAACAGAAGACACAACAAAAGCAGTGAAATTTTCAAACTCTTCAACATCAATGTCTGATTCATTTACTTCTTCCTCATTGTCACTAAGAGTAGCACAATTAGCTTGATTTTTAGATCTATTCTTACTCTTTTTAGGACATTCAGCAGCTCTATGACCTTGTTTATGACAATTAAAACATTCATTCCTAAAGTTGGTCACAGGTTGAGATCTTTTGACAGTAGAGTTGGACGAAGATCCAGACTTGTTGAAATTTCCTTGTCTAGAGGGATTGCCCTTTTTAAACTTGAGATATTTTTTGAATTTCGTAAAAAAGAGCAATATCCTCATCATCAACATTCAACTCATCATCAGAAAAAGAATTATCTTCCTTAACAGACTTTAAGGCAATAGATTTAGACTTTTTAGGTTGCCTCAAAGTCAATTCAAAAGCTTGAAGAGAACCACAAAGTTCATCTACTCTAATCAAGTCCACATCTTTGCTCTCCTCTATGGCAGTGATTTTGGGTTGAAATCTGTCAGGTAAAGACCTTAAGATTTTATTCACTACAACTTTGTTAGCAATAACCTCACCAAGATTAAAGGAGGTATTAACAATGTCATTCAACTTAGCATAGAAGTCAGAGAAAGATTCATGATCCTCCATTCTAAGTAATTCAAAGTTAGAAGTTAAAATCTGAATACGAGATTTTCTAACTTGTCGAGTACCCTCATGGGTAACTTGTAAGACATCCCAAGCTTCTTTCGAAGTGGTGCATGTCATTATCCTACGATATTCTGAACCAGATACACCATTAAAGATGGCGTAAAGACCTTTGTTATTCCAGCTGCTCATTTCTAGGTCAGATTTATCCCATTCCTCAATAGGTTTGGGAATAATGGCAGAATCTTTTAACACGGTAGGACGATTACAACCAGATTCAACTTGCATTCACACTCTATCATCAATAGACTTTAAATGAATTATCATTTTAGATTTCCAATAAGCATAATTTAAACCTTCAAATAATGGGGGTCTTGAGTCTGAGCCACCTTCTTTCAAGAAATCCATCTCCTCAAAACAGGAACACACTCAGATATTAAAACCTTACAAGTGAACCTGCTCTGATACCAATTGAAATTCTAAGGAAACTATACGAGGAAAACCCTAACGGGTAAAAAAAAATCTCGGGAGCACAGAAATCATTATGAAAGAATAACCATAGTACAAGAAAGGTAAAACTACCAACATCGACGCTTGAATCTACAAACCAGTAGAATCCCTTTCTTTTACAAGCAAACTGCGAGTCCACGCAGCCTTCACAGCATTTCCACCATTTGAATCCACAAACCAAGCTCCACACACCGAAATCCACGATGCCAACTTAAATCCACCGTTCAACGGAACTCCACCGTTTATCAAACTCAAAGATT
>JAESVK010060651.1:0-21510 GCA_017140935.1 Hamamelis virginiana
GGTGAGGAATTGGTCTTGTAAAGACCAAATTGACCAAATTGCCCTTTTCTGAGGAAAAGGACAATTCATTATTTCATGTGTACATTTGGATTGGAATCAACCCATTTGTATTGCATTTGACTTTTGAGGTGTTTTAGAACATCCCTGTAAATTTTCATGGCATTCTGACGAGAGCTCGATAGGTAATTAGAGTTTTTGCGACTTGAAGGGCATTTTCGTCCTTTTTCTAGTATAAATTCCGAATGACCTCCGAATTCGAAACGGATTGTTCCATGAGGTTTATGTGGATGTGGGGAGTGAATTTGGTGTGTCAATTGAGCCTTTGAATGGTTGGGATGGATTCTCCCAAAATCGATCCCACGGGTAAGGATGAGCCGAATTAGGGTTTCGATCAAATTGACCGTGAATTGGTCGTTTTCACCAAAACAAAAGATTTTCAAAACATGTTGTTAAGTACCAATTTCATGTTGAAACCATGTTTTTAGAAGTGGTGCAAGCCTAATTGATCAATTTTACAAAACAGAGAATGGTCATATGACCAATTTTGGCACAACCGGGTCAATTGGCTAGCTTTTTGCTAAAACCCTTGACCATGGTCAATTGATTTTAACCCAAAAACATTCTAAAAATGTGGGGGATCAAAGCACGGTCGTTTTGAGCCCTGAACCATCGGATTTGGATCAAATTTGACCAAAATATGGCCAAAATTCGAAAAACCAAAAATTGGGGAACAAAATTGGGAAGGTCAGCATGGTGACCGTCCTAGCTAGGACGGCCAACCGTCCAGCTAGGACGGCCAACCGTCCATGCCTAGGACGGCCATCAGCTGGCTCGAGCCAATTTTGCCATTTTTGAAACCTTGACTTATTTTGGCCGATTTGATTTGATTTTTTGGCATAAATTTGAAGGGTTTCAGCTTTCAAACCCTAGAGAGATTCATTCTAAGCCCTAGGATCGTTTTTTAAAGAGATTAATCCTAGCCATTCAATGTTTTAAACCCTAACCCTATATATATTGCACTATAGAGGTTCAAGAAAAGGAGGAAGAATTTTAGGGTTTTTGAGAGAAGAGGCTACAGCTTTTTGGAGGCTCTTCACTCTTACACCATTGAAGGAGTAAGAAGAAAAGGCTAAGGGCTTGGAGGAGGTTAGCCAAGAAGGGAATCGAAGGGTAAACACTCAACCATGGTCTTATTTTCTTGATGGGTTTTCGTTTTACTTTGTAGGAGTTTTTCCTATGCATGTTTGAATAGGTTTATTTCTTTCTTTTATTTATGTTAGTATGCATGATAGGGTTAGCCTTGTTTTGATTTTGTGTGAGCATGCATGGTTAGGTTTAGCTTTGTTATTATTTCATGTTAGTATGCATGTTTAGGGTTCATTAGTTTATATTATGATTTTATGTTAGGATGCATGCCTAGGGTTAAGTAGTTTTATTATTATTCTATGTGAGTATGCATATTAGGGTTGTCTTTTATTATTATTTTATGTGAGCATGCATGATTAGGTTTAGGTTTTTTGTTATGATTTTATGTTAGTATATATGTTTAGGGTTAGTTAACTTTATCGAGATTTTATGTTAGAATGCATGTTTAGGGTTAATGAAGTTTTGTTGTTATTTTATGTGAGTATGCATGTTAGGGTTAGTTTCTTGTGATTTCATGTGTGTATGCATGTTAGGGTTAGTTTCCTGTGATTTTATGTGTGTATGCATGTTAGGGTTAGTTTTTGTTATGATTTATGTTTAGGATGAGTCCGTTGTTATTATTTCATGTATGCAAGCATGTTTAGAATAAAGGTTAATATATTCATGTTATTATTCGAATCCCATGATAAATGATTGGTGATTTTAATGGTAATATGAGTATGCTAATGTGTATTTTGACATGTAAAGAGTCTTGAGTCTTTTTGATTGTGCTTTTTATGATTATTTGAAACACTTGATATGGATTTGATGGATTGAATATAAAAATTGTGTACGAGGGAGCGTGCAAAGGTAAGATCCTCCCCTTGTGTTTGGATTAATTGTTTAAGCATGGTTTTGTATAGTTTTTGATATGTTTTTGCATGGTAAATTAGTCGAGCATGTTAGATTTTATGCCAGGGTGTTTATTTGATTTTATTATGTATTAAAGATGATTTTTAAGCTACTTAAAATATGTATTCAAATCTGTCCAGATTTGAATACATACTTTAAAGTGGCTTAATTAACATTTTTAAGCCATATTTTGCATGATTTTATTAGTAGTTTCATAGTATATTCATGTAGAAAGCATGCTAGGACATTTTCACATTTTTATTATTTGTTTTCATAATTTTTAGAGTGGTTTAAAGTTCGTATCCAAATCTGTCCGGGTTTGTTTATGCCTTTAAATTATTCTAAAAATTATTTTAAGGCCAAATCCAACTTAGAAATATGCTTAGGTTCACATAGATCAATTAGTGTGCATTTAGGAGCATTTTCATGCATCTTTAGAATTGATTACTTGTTTATTTGTTTAAATTTCAGCATGCATTGCATTAGGATTTTAGGGTTTCTAGATTAACTTTAGGGCTAGTTAGAGACCCTAGGCTAGGAAGGTCACTTGACCTTCCCTAGGAATTTCCTGTGTTGTAAAAATCACACTCTGATTTGAATATTTTGATCAATTTGAGAGTCAACCTTCGAGATATTTTATAAAAAGATTTTTAATGCAATATTTATGAAATAAATATGATTTTATGAGATATTTGATTATTAATTGATTTTCAAAAGATTTGAAATGTTTTAAAGATTTTCTTACCTTGGAATGAGATTCCTCCCATACGATTTGTTTTCTTGAAATATCTTTGAAAAAGATTTTCAATTGGAATTTAATTCGAAAGATAAGAATTATTTTGGAATATTTGGATTTTATGAATATCTTTTAATTTGAAATGATTTCAAATAAATGATTTTGAATAAATGATTTTGAACAAACAAAAACTCTCGAAGCTAGAGTCTTGAATTAGGTTGAAATACCTTTGATGATGTGATCGATTACAATAGGAGAGTCCTAGGGTAGTCGAACTACGTGGACTTTGATACTTGCTAGGTGATACTAGTAAGTTACGTAGGCGCTAATAGGGCTCAAGTCCGCCCTAGGATGCCCGTAGGGTGTCCTAGGTTCTTAGGGTTTGTTTGTATATATTTTTATTTATTTATTTATTAATATAACTAATATAGATAATGCATTTTTATCAATATTTTTTTGGTTGATTAGATTATTTAGGATTATTTGCATTAAGAAATTTAAATAGCCCAAATAAATTAGAAGTCCTTTAATTAGGGCGAGGTGGGTGCCTACAAGTGAAAGCTTGGAACCTTCCCACGTCGTAACCTAGCCCCCGGATCCAACTCTGGTTTGTAGACTGCTTTTCCATTAATGGAGTTTGTTTTATTGAAAATAAAATGTTTTTATGGTTTCCTTATTCCTTAAAAATAAGGTGGCGACTCCTTTGTTTTGATTTCTAAACCCCCCTAATCACATCGCCCGGTGATGATGTGGACTCACACAACCTAAAGCCCCGTCCACGAGGCTGGTCCACAAAATGATACAACAAAAATGCACAGCTATGGAGAATAAAGGAATGAAGTACTCAATTAGCACAAGCATCACAAATGACAATAGAGAATTTAAGCATAATTTAACCATTAAAACTTGCATAAAATTCAAAAAGAAACAACTAGCATTTCCGAAATCAAATAGGTCTTTAAGGCTTGAAACGACCTTGGGCTACACAAAGGGGGCTCAGAAAAACAAAATGGGTGTTGGCCTGACTTGGCTTGGGTCACTACCCTGTTGCCAACACCACCCTTATGCTACCCTGCACATATAACTAAAATAAACTAAACCTAGACTGAAAATAAACATCAAACAACTACTGAACTAACCTAAACCGAACCCAGGCTCTAGAAGTGCCTCAATTACTCATCCTCCTATAGACATCCATTTTTTACCATGTGTATGGTCATTAATGGTTGCCTATGATTAGAGGTGAAATAAGGTATTAAAACCCTAAGTTCCCAGTTTTACCCTTTATGGGTAATTAGTTAGAGGTCATTATCACATGTAGGTTTTTAAGTCAGATTGAGTTGGTTCTTTTTGCATTAGGTTTTTAGAGAGTCTAGGAATATCCTTGCAAAATTCCATGGTATTCTGAGCCAGGCTTGATGGAAAATAAGGCCTTTTGTGACTTGAAGGGCAGCACTGTCCTTTGAATCACAAAAGCCCTGAATGACTGTCGATCTTGTCTCGAATGGTCTCGAGGCTTTGGCATAGATATGTAAAGTGTGTTTGGTAACTAAGTTGATCAGTGACAAGGTCTATGGAGCTTTCTGGCTCATGTTTGGCTCTTAAGGCCAAAGGGGCCATTTTCAAGCTCAGATTAGGGTTTCGACCAGAAGCAACCGGGATTCGATCTTTTTATAAAACCAAAGTCTTCAAAGGCTTCAAAACACTTTCTTAAAACATTTAAAAACTTGTTTTGAGAAGAAGAAATGATTTTGAGAGCAATCGGTTAGCAGATTTCAAAACCCTAATTTGGGCCCGGCAGGCCCTAAACAGCTAATCGGTCAATTTTTCCCTAAACATTTGACCGTGGTCAATGAATTTTCACTTCAAACACTTCGTAAAACATGGAGAATCAAATCACGATCGTTTCGGCGCTTGAATCGTCAAATTTGGACTTAAAACGGGCCCGAAAAGCCGAAAAAAAGCCGAAATCAGGTCGAAATGGGCTGAGACAGGCCCACATAAGGCGATTTTGGGATGGAGGATCGATGACCGTCCACCAAGGGATGGCAAACCGTCCATGAGAGATGGCCAACCGTCCCAAGGGGGATGGCCATCGATCACTTTGCCCAATAATTGCACAACTTCAGTGTTTTTTTCTGCCCGAGACTCTTCCTAGCCCTGCCATGTGTCCAGTTCGGCCATGGGGACTTTTGGATGAGCTTAAACACCTTGGAAGGCTGGTTCAGAGCCCTTGGATCATTCATGAGAGATTTAAATTCAACCATTGATCAATCTCAGGTCTCCTATAAATAGAGGGCCCTGAAATCAATTTCAACACACACAATTAGCTTTAAAGAGTTAAGCTTGGAGAGTAGAGGCTTGAGCAATTGCACAAACTTCCCCCATAGCACTCTAGCTATAGTTTTGAGGTCTTTGAGGTCCTTGGAGTCCTTGAAGTTTGAAGGGAAGGCTTGGAGCAAGTGGGAAGGAAGCAAAGAAAGAGGTTAGTAGTTTAAAGTTTTCTTGCATTCTTCTTTTTCTTCTTCTTCTATGATCATGCTAGATTAGGTTTTTATTTCTTTAGTATGCATAGGATTTAGTTCATTGTTAGTATGCATAGTAGGGATTAGTTTTAGGATGCATAATTAGT
Organism: Hamamelis virginiana; assembly: GCA_017140935.1. Taxonomy (NCBI): domain Eukaryota; kingdom Viridiplantae; phylum Streptophyta; class Magnoliopsida; order Saxifragales; family Hamamelidaceae; genus Hamamelis; species Hamamelis virginiana. The sequence continues at coordinate 5,406 of JAESVK010060651.1, forward strand.
TTTAGCATATTCTTTTCCTCTTATTTTCCTTTTCTTATATGATTATAGATTAAGTTTTTATATGTTAGTATGCATGAACATATGTTTAGGTCTCTTAGGTTAGTAATCATGTTAGGATAATAATCACATGTTAGTATTTTTTTTAGGATGAATTTGCATTGTTCATATTAGGTTTGTTAGTTTATTTTTTTTTATCTCTTAAAGTGTGCTTAAAATACCAATTGTGTTCGAGGGAGCATGCAAAAGGTAAAACTCTACCCTTATGCTTATTTCTTATGAATAAAGTGTTGTTTTCAAGCATATTGTATGGGATAAATTAGCACATTATATTAAGTTGCATATTAGGTCATTTACACTTTTTTATTCTTCTATTTTATGGGTTTTAAACCCACTCTTTGGTTGCACATAAGCTTGTCCAAGGTTTAAAGTGACCTTAAAGTGGATCAAAACTCACTTTTTTGGGCCCAAACTAATATTGAAACATGCCTAGTTTCTCATAGCCAACTTAGATTGCATTTAGGACATCTTCATGCATTGTTTATATACTTGGTTGCATTTTTTATTGATTTTCCAGAATTTTCCAGCATGCATATCTTAGTGTTTTAGGTGTTTAGATTAACCTAAGACTAGCTAGAAACCCTTGGATTAGGGGGGGTCACTTGATCCCACTTAGGACTCTTCCTTGTTGTAAGAATTGCAATAAGAATAGAGTTCTATTTTACCTAGGAATCTACTTCGAGAACAATTCTAAAAAGTGATTTTGAAAGAATTCAAAATGGAATGAAATTCCATAACAAGTGTTTTGATCAAACTCAAGCTCTCGAAGTTAGAGTCCAAGATAAGATAGAACCTCTACGATTATATGGTTTATTACAATAGGAGAGTCCTATGTAATCGAACTACGTGGACTTTGATCTTTGTCAAGCAATTGATAAGGTACGTAGGCAATCAATAGGGTGCAAGTCCAATCTTAGGTTGACTTTGAGTCTCCTAAGATCCTTAGGATTATGTATACTTTTGTATTATATATTATTATTCATATATTGTGGTTGATTAGATAAATAGCACTATTTTGACAAGATTTTGAATAAACCCAATAGTAATTAGGGGACCTTTAATTAGGGCGAGGTGGGTGCCTACAAAGAGTTCTTTGGAACCTTCCCACTTCGTAACCTAGCCCCCGAATCCAACTTTGATTCAAAGACCATGCTTTTCCAAAATATGGGGTCAATGTTTTATTGAAAATAAAACTCTTTTTTGTGGTTTCCTTGTTCCCTAAAAATAAGGTGGCGACTCCCAGTTTTTAACAAACTCTTATCCTTTATCAAAAACCTAATCTTAAGTGGATAATAGAGAAGGATAAATCGAGACGGATAAACATCATCCACAATCCACTCAAGAACCCCAAAAGTGAACGAGAGGCCTCCCGATCAGGTTGGCTGGTTCACACCTCCCCGTCATCATCATCCTCAGAACTCAGGTCATCCTCATCAACACAGTCGTCCAGCTCCTCAGAATCTCCATCCAAGTTAGGAAGGGATGAGCTAATGGGAGATGGATCGCCTCTCAGGGTATGCACCTCTTTCTTAAGCTTGGCCAGCTGATGATCAATCTGTTTCTGTTTCCCGAGAATACACTTGAACCAACCCTTGATCCTTCGCTCCATTCTCTTTATTGGAGATAAACTTGTAGGCTGGGGAACTGATGCAGAAGATGGTCCACTAGCAGCTAGTGGGGGTTGCACTGGCCTAGCCTTTGATGAGGCAGCTTTACTCCTCGCTTCAGTCACGTTCGTGATAGGACCAAGATGGCAAGGTACCATCCTACTCTTAGGAGGTAGCTTGATACCCTCAACTTTCATAATCTGGGTGACTAGGCACGGAAATGGCATGTAGATCTTCTTGCTCATATACTCAAGGAAATCGTTCATGACCCCCCATATAATTGCTGCAACGTCAATTGGTGCCCACTCATCACCTCAAATAAGAATATGATTTCATCAACCTTAGGAAGTTTTTCTCTTCCTTTGGGGATGATCCTGTTGTGGATGATTTTGTTCATTAGAGCATACTCCGATTTCAGCTTCCCTGGAATGAATTCCTCTCTCACAAAATCACCCATATCTGGCGGATTCGAGCACATGGCATTGGGAAACGATTCAGCATCAAAATTGGTCAAAGCACGAAATTGATAAGGTCTCGCAGAAGACTCATTAGGTAGAGGGTAACCAAGCGTTGAAGCGATGGTGGGAATGTCTACTATGAATGATTTGCCACCCACTGTAGTACTCAGCTTGAACTTTACGTCTGCCAGTAGCTTCATGTTGGAGTAAAACTCCCTCACTATAGATGGATGATAACCCTCCAAGGGTTTGCAGAGAAATCCCAGCTCTTGATTTTCGATCGTGGCTCTAATGGGATGAGAGGGAAGAAATGATGTGTCGTCGATACTTCTTTCACATTGAAAACCCCTCTTGACAAGAGACTATGCCCAGGAGATTTCCTTTTCTTGCGGTTCATCCTTAAACATGGCTTCAATTTCATCGTCCTCATCTGCTTCACTTTCATTATCGTTCAAGTGTCTCTTTCCTTTGCCCCTTTTCACGGGCACAGATGTATCACCCTTTCTCTTTTTTGAAGCACGCTCTGCAGAAGAGCTAGGGGCTTTGCTTTTCTTAGGGTTCTTAGTCGTAGCCATAGTGATCAAAACCAACCCCACAATAGTAAATGGTACAAACATATCCACCACACAATACCAAATACCCATCTCCACAAGCACTACACAACCATCTCGTACATCACAAAGCATCTTCCTCCCCTCATTCATCATTTTCAACCAAAACAACACAAAATAGTGCAAAGACAACACGAAACAGTCACACCCCTCTTTCAACCAATCCAAACACAAGATGAACTCAAAAATTTCCGAAATAAGCTTGAAAACTACAAAACTTGTAGCTACTCACCAAGTGATGCTTGAAGAACTTCAATAATCCATGAGATCAAGCAAGAACATCCACCCAAGCACGAAATCCTTCTCTCTTGATGGTGGGGATGAAAATGGGTGAAATAAGAGGTTTAGGTTTAGGGTTAGGGTTTATGGATTTAGGAGTGAAAAATGGGTTTTTAGGGGGAATGTTTGGGGAATTAGGGTTTGAATGGTGGGATTTGATGATGGGAGTGCAAGATTAGGTCACAAATGTGCTAGGTAGGCTTGCAAAGGTGAGAGAAATGAGAGGAAATGTGAGAAAGTGTGAGAAAATGATGGTTGAGGCTCGGATATAGGGTTTTTGAAATGCTGATTTCGAATTTTTGTATCCAAGACCGGTCCCACTTAAACCAGGACCGGTCCTGCTAGCTTCTGGAGCTCTGGTATCGGTACCAACATTCTAGGACCGGTCCTCCTTTGTGAAATTTGCCAGTTTGCAGCATTTTTATGCATCAACACCTCCAAATGCTTACCTTATGCACTTCTCATCATTTCAAACCTTCAACACATCCCAAATACCTTAAGAAACTTGCTCGGCATGACCATACTCACATAGATACCCCCAATAGACAATTCCCCCCTCTTCAGCTCTTAGGCTTTGAATGAAAAGGCAACACAGGCTCAAATGGGGCTAAAATTGAAACTCAACCATGAACAAGGGTTTAACGGACAACAAGGGCCTATAATCATATTTTAAAAATGCTGAAGTGTTTCAATTTGAATAAAATGCACTGAAATGGTAAAGCTATGCTAAAATGTGCTCTTTGAGGCCGAAAACCAAGCAAAAGAGAGCTTGGGGGCTAAACTAATGACTGGTAAGGCATATAACACCAAATGTAATGAAAAATGAGTATAATGATGCCAGTCATGAGGTAAAAGCATGAATAGATGGAATGGATGATGGAAACTAAGTTGTAACGATGCAGGTTAAGTTCAACTATGCTGGCGTGCATGTGCAAATGGAAAAGTTCAAGAATCATAACTACAAATTCAAAAAGAAGCATAATCTACAAGTTGGAGTTTTATTCTCATGTAAGCCTTAAAATCGAAAAATTTCGCATCATCACTACTTGTTGAGGTCTATGAAGGTAAGAAAGCTACTCTATATAAAAAAGAAACTACCTATGTGTGAGAAAATGAACACAAATGATGAACACAAATGAACCTCCCCCTACTTAGAAATGCGTATTGTCCTCAATGCATGAAAAGATAAGCATTTAAAAACAAAAATGGGAGGAAAGGGAACAAAAGCACCTATGAATCAATCACAATTCCATAAATCTGCACAACGGTTAGAGTTCCACATTTTCCAAAAGAAAAACAAAAGAAAGGAAAAACAACAGTTATATACAGGCAGTAACACAAAAATTTACTCAGATGGGGCCTCGTGATAGACTGGGTCCACAAGTTCCTCTACCACAGTCTCTCGCGAGAAGTTCTCCAAAAATGGCTTGAGTCGCTGTCCATTTACTTTGAAAATGTTGCCATTCTTGGGATTCTCAATCTCCACAGCCCCGTGAGGAAACACAACTTTAACAATGAACGGTCCCACCCATCGGGACCTTAATTTGCCAGGAAAGAGGTGCAGCCTAGAGTTGTACAGCAGGACTTTCTGATTCGGCTCGAAAGACTTACGAGCTATGTTCTTGTCATGAAAAGCTTTCATTTTGTCATTGTATACTCTAGCTCTCTCATATGCATCTTGCCTAATTTCTTCAAGCTCACTTAGCTGGAGCTTTCTCTGCTGACCTGCAGCATCAAGATTAAAGTTTAACTGCTTAATAGCCCAGAATGCCCTATGTTCCATCCCAATTGGCAGGTGACAAGCCTTTCCATAGACGATGCGATAGGGAGACATGCCTAAAACAGTTTTGTAGACTGTGCGATATACCCATAAGGCGTCAGTCAACCTAAGCAACCAATCCTTCCTATTGGGGTTCACAATTAATGTGCATGATCTCCCTATTGGCCAACTCAATTTGACCATTTGTCTGTGGGTAGGCGATTGACACTTTATGGGTTACCCCATATTTTTTCATTAAGGTCTCAAAAGGACGATTACAAAAATGCAAACTGCCGTCACTAATGATTGCCTTAGGCACCCCGAATCTAGACATGACATTTTCTTTCAAGAATTTCAACACTACTTTATGGTCATTGGTTCTAGATGGGATTGCCTCTACCCACTTGGACACATAGTCCACTGCCAAAAGGATGTACAGGTTGCCAAAAGAGGATGGAAAAGGTCTCATGAAGTCGATGCCCCAACAATCGAAAATCTCTATAATTATAATGGGTGCGAGGGGCATCATGTGTGCCCCCTAACTGTTGGTAGCGCTCACAGGTTTTGCAAAACTCGAAGGAGTCTTTGAACAAGGAAGGCCAATAGAAACCGCATTGCAAGATTTTGGCGGCTATCTTCCTAGAAGAGAAGTGACCCCCACATGCCTCACTATGACAGAAAGACATAACACTCGGTATTTCAATATCCGGCACACATCTTCTCAATATTTGGTCAGGGCAATACTTAAAGAGGAAGGGTTATCATAGAAATATTTCTGCACATCTCTCAAGAATTTCTTCCTGTCCTGGGCACTCCAATGGGTAGGAACCTGTTCAATCACAAGGTAATTCACTATATCCGCAAACCAAGGGTAAATGGAAAAAGCAAACAGTTGCTCATCAGGGAAAGTCTCTACAATGGGGAGGGTGTCAGCAGAATCATCAAAGGATATCCTAGACAAGTGATCGGCGACAACGTTCTCAACTCCTTTTTTATCTTTAATTGTCAAATTAAATTCTTGGAGGAGTAGAATCCACCTAATTAGTCTCTGTTTGGCATCTTGCTTTGTCAAAAGGTATTTCAGTGCCGTATGGTCCGTAAAGACTAGAATAAGTGAACCTAGGATGTACGACCTGAACTTGTCTAAGGCAAAAACCACCGCTAGCAACTCTTTTTCAGTAGTTGTGTAATTCTTTTGGGCATCATTCATTGTCCTACTAGCGTAATAGATCATATATGGCTTTTTATCTATCTTCTGACCTAATACCGCTCCTATGGCAAAGTCACTGGTATCACACATAATCTCGAAGGGTAAGTTCCAATTGGGTATTTGCATGATGGGAGGTGAAGTTAACATTTCTTTCAATTTGCAAAAGGCAACCTCACAATCATGCCCCCACTCAAATGGAACATCCTTCCCCAAAAGATTACACAAGGGTCGCGCAATGCCGCTGAAATCCTTAATGAACCTCCTATAAAAGCCAGCGTGTCCTAGAAATGATCTCACATCTTTCACAGTCTTAGGGGAAGGAAGCTTAGAGATTAATTCTATCTTAGCCTTATCGAATTCTATCCCCCTAGACGACACGATATGCCCAAGTACTATTCCCTGTGTCACCATAAAATGACACTTTTTCCAATTTAGCACAAGGTATGTTTCCTTACATCTTTTTAGAACCTTAGATAGGTTCTCCAAACATCCATCAAAAGAATCCCCGAAAATCGAGAAGTCATCCCTGAAGACTTCTATGATCTTCTCCACCATATCACTGAAAAGCCTAGTCATGCATCTCTGGAAGATACTAGGAGAATTACACAATCCAAAAGGCATGTTCCTAAAGGCAAATGTCCCAAAATGACATGTGAAAGTGGTCTTTTCTTGGTCCTCTAAGGATACCTCTATTTGATTGTAACCAGAATACCCATCTAGAAAACAATAGAAAGCATGCCCCGCGACTCTCTCAAGGATTTGGTCAATGAAGGGTAAGGGGAAGTGGTCTTTCCTAGTGGATGAATTCAGCTTTCTATAATCAATACACACTCGCCACCCAGTAGTGACGCGTGTGGGAATCAATTCATCATTCTCATTCTTTACCACTGTGATACCTGACTTTTTGGGTACCACTTGTATAGGACTAACCCACTTGCTATCCGCAATGGGATAGATTATCCCCACATCCAACAACTTTAGAACCTCCTTACGTACCACCTCCTTCATAACAGGGTTCAATCTTCTTTGAGGTTGGCGGGAAGGTTTGACATCATCCTCAAGGTAAATTCTATGGGTGCAAAGAGAGGGACTAATTCCCATGAGGTCGGCGATGGACCAACCTATAACACTTCTATGTGCTCTAAGTACCTCTATCAATCTAAGCTCTTGGTCAATCTCCAAGTGAGAAGAAATGACCACGGGGTAGGTCTCATTGTCGCCTAAATAAGCATACTTCAATTCAGAGGGTAACGGTTTTAACTCTAATTCGGGTGGTTGGACATTTGATGGTACAAGACTCTTTTCAATGGGTAGCAATGCCTCGAAGCGAGGCACCCACCCATTCACTTCTAGAATTTTCTCATCATTGAGAATGGAGTATAGAAACTCCATCTCTTCACTCACTTCAACTTCCTCAACAATTTCATTCACAAGACATGACTGTAAAGGATCATCATGGGCGAAGAGATCCCAATGGTGCTGCACTAGAGTATCAATCCTATTTACTTCATGCACCTCATCCTCCATATCCTCCCCCACTTCTCTTATCAAATTGAAAATATTCAAGTTTACGGACATGTTTCCAAAGGTTAGGGTCATCAACCCACTCCTACACTGCATCAAAGCATCAGCTGTGGCCAAGAAAGGCCTACCAAGAATCTTAGGGAATTGACTCCCTTGATCTACCACAGGGTGGGTCTCTAACACCACAAAATCAACGGGGAAATAGAATTTATCAACTTGCATAAGTACATCTTTCACTACTCCCCTAGGAATTTTAACGCTCCTGTCAGCTAACTGAAGCTTGATTCTAGTCGACTCAAGTTCTCCCAATCCTAACTCCACATAAACAGAATATGGCAATAAATTGACACTCGCTCCCAAGTCTAATAAAGCTCTACCCACTTTGGAATTTCCTATGGTTATTTCAATGGTAGGGGTCCCGGGGTCTTTGTATTTACGGGGCAAGGTATTTTGTAAGAGAGATGTGCATTGCTCGGTCATAAACACTTCTTTATGCACACCCAAGTTTCTTTTCACTGTACACAAATCTATCAAGAACTTTGCATACGAGGGCACCTATTTAATAGCATCCAACAAAGGTATGTTGACTTTCACTTGTGTAAACAATTCAAATATTTCTACATGATTGGTTAATTTCTTAGGTGCCCTAAGTCTTTGGGGAAAAGGGGCGGCAGGAATGAATTTAGTCCTCTCTTGGCTTGAGCCAATCTCAACACCACTTGGTTTGGGAATGCTAGGCTCATTTTCAATTTCTTTCTTATCCCCTTTAGATTCATTTTGTAAATTTAGAGAAATTTCTTTGATGGAATCTTTGGGTGGATAGTTTTATCAATGATTTTTCCACTTCGAAGAGTGGTAATGACCTTAGCATGTTCATGAGTTCCCTCATTGGAACTTGAAGATCCAATGCTATGTTGACCTTGCGGATTTTGCAAGGGTTGAGAGGGAAACTTTCCCTTCTCTTGTTGAAGTGCACCCAAAGTGGTGGTCAACTTAGTCAATTGGGTTCTCATGTCCCCAATGGCTTGAGTGGTTTGTGCTTGGTTTTGCACGAGTTATGAATCACATCATCATAGTTTCTCTTGTGGGGTGGTAGGTATGAATTTACGGGAATGGGTGGACCAAAATTTGGGTTAGGGTTTGATGGGAACCCTTGACCTTGGTAATTAGGACCTTGACCTTGATTTTGGAAACCTTGGTTTTGAAAATTTTGATTTGAAAAATTTTGATTTGGAAAACCTTGGTTGCCTTGAAAAAATTGATTTAGAGGTGGGTTGCCTTGGCTTGAGAAAGTGTTTCCCCCATCACTTTTCCAACTAAAATTAGGATGTTTACTCCACCCCGGATTGTAGGTCTCAGAATATGGAGAGTTGAAGGGCTTCCTTTGATAATTGAGAGCATTAGCTTGCTCTATTTGAATGGCTCCTTTGACTTGGGGAAGATTGGGTTAATTATTGGTGGAATAAGTGGGATCATCGCAAATTTTGTATAAGTCCTCCATCCTAGGTCCCGTAGGTGCCGTAGGCACTTTGGGTATGGTGCTCACCTCACTCACTTTTTGTAACTCTATGGCCTCTAACTTCCTAGTCAAGTTAGCGATTTTGGCTTGGAGGTCATCATTATCCTTCACATGATGTTTTCCTCCTCACACAGGCACATTTTGCACTCTAGCAGCATCAAGAGATGGATTAGTCTCCCAATTCCGGGCATTCTCTGCTATAGAATCAAAACACTGTATAGCCTCTTCAGGGCTCTTCTCATAAAACTGTCCCCCACTCATCATTTGAATATGTTGCTTGTTTTCTAAAGAAAGTCCTTGATGAAAGTAGCGAATGATTTGGCCTATATCCAAACCATGATGAGGGATAGCATTAAGAAGCTCTTTGTATCTTTCCCATACAGTTGCAAAAGATTCACCCGATTTTTCAGAAAAATTTTGAATTGCTCGCAAAAGTGCATTTGTACGTCCCGGAGGGAAGAATTTATCAAGAAATATACGTTGCATGTCACTCCAAGTGTGGATTGAATTAGGAGTAAGAGAGTGAAACCATATTTTCGCTTTGTCCTTGAGAGAGAAAGGGAATAAAACCAAGCATATGATGTGTATGGGTGATCCTATAGAAAGGAACGAGCTACACACATCCTCAAAATCTCTCATGTAAGTATAGGGATTCTCATAATCGAACCCTCTATATTCAGGGAGAAGACGAATCATCTCCGGTCTCATGGGAAAATTGTTGGCCTTTTGAGGTAGGCAAATATATGAGGGCGTGGTGGTTCGTGTGGGTCTCAGAATCTCTCTAAGAGTCCTCCCTTGATTAGCCAAAGGGACAGGAGGTTCTCTATATGGTTGAGCATGGGGATTAGGAATCCCCCTTCCCACCGCCGGGGTTGCCGGCGGAACAATACCATCTCCTTGTTTCGGAAGGTCATAAGGTCTTTATGGGTTATGAGGTAACCCTTGGTCATTTGGATTTACAGGAATTTGTTGATTTCCAGTGTGCTCCATTGAAGGAGTGGAAGGTAAGTGAAATAAGCGTCTTGCAATTGGATTTCTTGGAGCTTGTTGAGGTGTGATTCTTACAAGTCGGTGTTGCGCATCACGAGTCCACACCGACATGCACTAACTTCACCCCAACCAAAATGATATTCACAAGTATTATATACACAAAGAATTTTTGCATAAAGTAAAAGTGGGAAGAAAACTCACCGGATTTGCAATGTCATTGCAAATTACCACTAGCTTTCTTCGAATTAACTAGAACGCTCGCCACTCCCTGGCAACGGCACCAAGTGCTTGAATGTAAAAAGTGATGTGTGAAAAAGTCTCCCAAGCGTAGGATTCTAATGGTCGTCAAGCAATGAAACTAGAGAGTACCTAGGTCATATCCACAGGGAGTGGAATAGGTTCTAGTGAAACTTAGGTCATGCTACCCAATGAATGCAAAAGCAAGTGTAAAATATGGGGTTTTGATTGGTTGTTGAGATTTGTGCCAATTCAATAGCAAAGGTTTGATATGAAAACTTGCAAATAGAAGAGAGGATCGGTTCTATGGATTTATTATTTCTTAACCTAGGTTTAATGGTTTCTCAAATGATACTCATTCAATAATCCATGTGACTTATGGTTTTGAATGGAATATTTAACAATAGAAGCTCAAGAGAATAAAACAAATGATAGAATGCAACATATTACTCATTTTGACATTTTCACAAACACATGGAATGCATATGTGCTCATCACCAAAATACAACATCTCACTGGTCATATTTTGGGTATGAATATGAATCCATATGGTTTCAAAAGAGAAGAGAGTAGTAGAAGCCACATCCCATTATCATTGAAGCTTTGAGGATGAGAAGACACATTTTACCTTGGGTTTGGAGAAGAACTCCACCATAGAACCCTCATTGGTTGTTTAGTTAGCCATTAAGAAGAAATAAAGCACCAAACACAAACAATAAATGCTAAAGTGAAGTAAATGCTATCTATTAAGTGAACCAAATGAAATGTACCTTACAAACTTGAGATCAAAATGAAGATAAACAACTTACACTAGGGTTACAAAGTGAGAATAACAAGAAAATGATAAGAAACTAGCCTAACTACCAAGATTACTCCAAAAACATGAAGAAAACTAAACCCTAGAAACCATTCAAGAACAAGTGAGAACCCATCTCCCAGCTGCTAAGTGTTCTTTTTATACTCCCCAAAGAGTCTCCCTCGAATTAGAAGTGAAATGACAAGAATACCCATGCCAAAAGTGAGAATTAACACCCAAAATAGCCAGCTGAACCACCCTAGGACTGGTCCTGGTTGCCTCTGTTTGACTGGTACCGGTCCCGATATGCCAGGACTGATCCTCCCTTGCTGAAATCCATCTTAAGCAACATTTTTTGCCTTTTCGAGTGAATGAGCCATCAAACATCGAACCCCGTTTCATTCGAACCTTTGAACAACTTTGAATTACTCTAGGAAGAGTGATGGAGAGCTCTCTGAGCTGAGATGAAGAAGAAAACAAACTTTGGGTATGCTCTGGGGAAGAATCACGCACGGATAACACAAATGAGCAAAGAAGCATGCTCGCAGGCTTCAAACGGCAACCAGCGACTCCTAACTTTATTCAAACACCTTAACATAGTAGGAAATGCACCAGATTACCTACGAATGGTCAAAAACAAAGAAAGAATCAAAAATACATGTTCTTCACCAAACTAGGGCTCAAAAGCATACAAAATGCATGAAAATGAAGGTAACAATGAAGGGTTTTATGTGCTAAACAGTAACCTCTGCCAATAACAATAATACAGTGATACATGGAATATTTTAAATAAATAGAGTTTCCATAACGTTTATAAAACAGTAAATAAAACAGTTATAGACTTGTGTGGTCTTTCAGTGAAAAACATATATCAAGCAGTTCCATTTGTCAAAAATTCATATCAAGTATCGCATCATAACAAACTGACAGCACATGCTTCACATATTATCCATGTCCATCACATGGCCATCAAAACCAAGCTCGCAAACATATTACAAGTTACTAGTTCTTGGCTAACAAGCCACCGATCTCAGCATCACCAAAACCGACCACTACGGGGTCTGACCTTTCGAGGATATCGACTGTTACCTTGCACGGTCAACTGTCGAGCCCCTATGGGGCTATAAGCTTCGGGTCCGCACTAAGGCTCTACCTAAGACCATGAGCCTTATAAAAAACCTCTATGTGATACAAATCGAGCCAGAACCATATCCTATATACTAGTACATAAACCATTCTCAAAGAACATCCATTTTCATCATCATTTATAGAAAACAGTTCTTAAGGCAAATCATATTTCAAGTATGAATACATTTTCATGTCATGGCTTGTGTATATTATATTCATTTCCAAACATTCAATTAAATCCCAAATCAAGGGAACAACTGGTTAGAATATCTCACCATCTTTTCATTTGTAATTCAGTTCAGAAAACAGGCATATGATTATAAACCAAGAATCTCAGAGGTATTTACATAAGCAACGTCACCATATGTCGTTTTAAACATTTCCATAAAACATGTATTAAAAGAGTCTGTTACCCAGTTCATATAAACATTACATCCATTTCTAGGTGGTTTGCCAAGTAGTATAAACAATATCTCAAAATGTTTCAATTCTGTGCCTTGGCTTCATTTCGTAAATATGCCACACAATAACAGTTCTCAAATCCTATATTTCATGTATCTATTTGATAAATTGATAAACCGTAGAGTTCACAAACATTTATGAGTCATAACATTTGCAAGGTATTTGAAAGAAATATAGTTCTCAAAATAATAGTAAAACAGTGTATCATTCTTAACAGTAAAATATTACTTATTTCCACCTCAATGCAACGGTGTTTCCAACCCTTTGGGGCTCCACAAGCCTCTCAAATGCAATGCTCATTCACCAATGCAAGTGGTCCTCCAAAGGACCTTCCAAACTAAGAATAACAAATCATACCAAAGAGAGAATCAAAAGAAAGCATCAAAGATTCTAAATTCCAAAAAGTAACATACCCAGTACTCATAAATCCTTCACTCACAATCCTAAGGACTGAAAACCCAAAAATGCCAATTCAAAGGTCCTAAGATTTGAAAAACATAATTCTAAACATGAATAGGCGATGCATGCCCAAATCCCATTGCTAAAAGCCAAGCGATTTTGGAGACAAGCCTTAGAAAACCAACGTAAAAATAATAAGGGTAAGATTGGTATTTTCAAAATATCTCTCTTTCCAAAACTAATTTGACTTCAAAACCACCAAATTCAAAAGCTAGGCTTCACACGCTTTTCGTACACATAAAGAACGCCCAAAACGGATACCAGATGCAAAAATTATGAGCGAATAAAGAAATAAGGAAGAAAATAGGCAAACCCGAGAAGAAAACGGCATTACCAATAATGGCAAAGTGCATTATCAGTAATGCAAGCTCCCTACACAAACCAGCCAAGAGCATTATCGATAATGCACATTGCCATTATCGTTAATGCACTCTCCATGTGCACAAATTCGAACTGCAAATGAACTATTCTTACTACAAACTTCTTCAAAACTTATTCAAACTTAAATTGTTCCTTCAAGAACCTAAACACAACCTTAAATAACTCCAAAACATTTGATCTACACCATCAAAATAGAAAATGAAAGATTAAAAGCAAATATTCATCATGATCAAAGATCAAAACCCATGAAAACCCAATATTTCTATGCAAGCAAACATCCATTACTTCAAAAACCAAAAACAACTTTCCCAATGCTTAAATCCAGTAACCAAATTTTTTTCAAACTCTTTGATCCATAATCTAAACTCAAAATGAAAAGGTTTTCCACAAAAATCAACCATAGCTTTGTTTTAAAACCCATAAAACCCACATGCATACTTAGACAAAACCCAAGAAACCCAAAAACCTTTTTGCATGTATGCTTTAAAAGTTTCATACCTTAACAAAATATCACCCACAAGCACGGATCCATGTTTAAATATACTTTAGATATCAAAAATACAAGTTTAAAAACAAGGATTCAAGCCCAAAGATCCCCAAAACCAAAAATGTAAAGAGGAAAAAGAGTAGAAAGTTAAACATGTATGCAAGAACTTACTTTTTGTAAAAGATTTGAGGATTTTGGTGATTTTCTGGCAAGAGATCCGGCAAGACCGTGGCTGCACCCCCTTCCTTCTCTCGGCTGCTCTCTAGTTCTCAACTCTCAAAGTTCAAAACTACAAATGAAATAAAAGGAAGCAGCCCACGGTGTTAGCATTGTGGCTTCAATCCAACTTTGTTAAATGATTTGATAATAACAAACATTGTATTATGTATATTCAGTTGTGCATATAAATACTTTGTTATACATTCTTGTTAATTGTCAAACATTATAGAGTGATTATTTGGCTAACCGTGTTGGTTAATTGACATTATCCTATAGTTCTTATATATCCATTTTGGTATATGTATTTATAAGAATAGGATTCAAGTAGCCATTTAAAGAAGGCTTAACCATCATTAAAGCTAAGCTCGAGTGAACTTGTTGAACATTCTCTAAGGAGCATGGAGTAAAGAGCTACAACTTTATTGAAGTCAAAGATGAAGCCAAGCTCAAGCCTAGCACAAGCCAAGCACAAGTGTTGAAGATTTTGCTTTTGTTCTTGTGTGAGTGCTTAGGATTTATTTTGTAAATCTCTCTATAGGATGAACTATCATTGGCTCAAAAGAACATTCATGAATGATCTCAACTTTGATTTAATTTGGAAAATTACATTTTGGTCAAAAGTTGATTCAAACTGATAATGGGCTATATGGATTCAAAGACAAAATGTTTTATACTTATGTTTTGGCTTAAACATCTTTGGAAAACATTTCGAACTTAGCCAAAAATGTCTTTGAACACTTAGTTAACTTATTCATATGTTATAAGTTGATTTTGACTTAAGAAACTTTAAATATTGGCATTAAAACTTTTCTAGTCGACTAACCCATTAGTCCTAGTCGACTATGTGTTAGTCAGAAGGCATGTTTTGAGAAATCTTAAGCTAATCGACTAAACATCATGGACTAGTCGACTAACTGTTTCCTAATCGACTAAGACCCTTGTCCCAGTCGACTAAGAGCAGGTCAGAAGCCATGTTTGAGAAGCAGAGCTGCTAGTCGACTAAGAGCCTTTATGTAGTCGACTAATCGATCCCGGAAATTTTTCAAAGAGCATTTTAAAGCCTTTAGTCAACTAACCATTTTGTCCTAGTCGATTAAGAAAACACAGAAATGTTTCAAATATATTTTTCATGAAATAGTTAATGCTAGTCGACTAGCATCTTAGTCCTAGTCGACTAACCGTGCCCGGGAAGTTAAAATCTTTTGAAAATAAGCTTGCTAGTCGACTAACCCTCTTGTCCTAGTCGACTAACACTGCTCTGCAACAAATAACGGCTTTATTTTTGTGCCTAACGGCCATATTCTTTTGTGGGCCATATTCTTTTGTCCTAGTCGACATACCCATTGTATGAGTTCTGAATCAACTAATGATCATACACAAAGATATATCAATCAAGTAGTCATCATTCTTGTGTGATATTAGTCAAAGATTCATCATTCTCTCTTGAAACCAAATTAGTTCATACCTTTGAGAGATATTAGTGAGAGCTTTTATTTGTACATCATCTATTCTTTGAGGAGTTTATTATTTGTATATATTCTATCACACTTTCATTTGTAATCTTGTGTGAAGAAGGGTTGGGCTGTAACCCTTGTGAAGTTTAAAGTTTGATTGTTGATCAATTTCAAGCTTGAAAAGAAGTGCTCTTGGTGAGCATTGGTGAGAATCTTCCACCGTTAAAGAAGATTGTGGGTGAGGGTCTTCCACCTTAGAAAGAAGACTATTGTAAATGTTTCTCCACCTTGAAGGAGTAATCCATAGTGGATTGTCGAATCCTCGAGATGGAGATCTTGAGACGTGGATGTAGGCGGAGACCAAACCACGTTAAATCCTTGTGTTTGAATCTCTCTAACTCTTCTCTTGCATTTCAATTTCTACTTGCTATATATTGTTGAGTTGTGATTCATTATTGCTCTCTCATT
>JAESVK010060653.1:0-24413 GCA_017140935.1 Hamamelis virginiana
AAACTTAATTAGGAGACATTTAATTAGGGCAAGGTGGGTGCCTACAAGGAGTTCCTTGGAACCTTCCCACTTCGTAACCTAGCCCCCGAATCCAACTTTGATTCGAAAGACCATGCTTTTCCAAAATATGGGGTCAATGTTTTATTGAAAATAAAACTCATTTTGTGGTTTCCTTGTTCCCTAAAAATAAGGTGGCGACTCCTAGTTTTTTACAAACTCTTATCCTTTTTCAAAAACCCTATCTTGAGTGGATAATAGAAAAGGATAAATGTGGATAATAAAGAAGGATAATAGAGAAGGATAAATCGAGACGTATAAACATCATCCACAATCCACTCAAGATAAATACTCCCCAAGAGTGAACGAGAGAGGCCTCCCCATTCAGGTTGGCTGGTTCACAGACTGGCGACTCCACTGGGGATGTCGAGGGCTAAATTCCAATTAATTATTTTTGGGCTTTTTCAATTTCTTAATTAATAAAATCAATCACTTGCATTTGTATGACTGTGTGATTTTAATTCCTGCATTGTGTGCACTTTGACTCTGCATGATTAGGACGTTGTATGCTATAGCCAACGATGAGCCTAGCCCTGGGCTCGGTTTCTTTGACTCTCGGGTTCCATGTATACGAAAACCATCACCCTTCTTGCCAAGTACCCTCGGGTATATCAAATGGACCAATCACGTACTGTTGGACCCACGCGGCATTCCTGATGTCACATGTGGTTAGGTATATCGATTGAACCAAGCGAGTAAGGGACACTCAGCCTACCCTTTGCATTAGTCCATATAGACTGTCTCTGTACGACACATACCTTACGTCACTTTTTAGCACATTATTGTAATGTTATGCTGCCGGATTTACCCCCTAGTTTTGTCTGAGCCATGATTGTGAAATGTGTAGAACCATTAGGACCTGGATTTGTAGGTCTAGACCTTATGAAATGCCCTAAACTCTTAAGGGAAGTGTCTCTAAAGAGTTAAGGTACTTAATGAGGGCTTAGTACCCTACATATCCTTGGACTTAGGCCTGTGGTAGTGTTATGCTGTCCGAATAGTGATATCAATTTATAGGCCTTAGGTGAGTTTGAAGTGTGGGCTGCCATACTCTTTGGATGAAAGATATAGGCCTGCGATAAAATTAAGATGTGAGTTTAGGAGTTTCTGATGAGATTCTTGCCGGGGCTTTAGGCCCACTTCCATAAGATAGAATGTGAGAGAGTGAAATTGATGTGTGGGCTTTAGACCCATACTCTTGTGAGCATGTGAGATTGTCCTTATTCATCCCTTTTCACACTGGAAGCTCTTAGTTGATTCAAATCTTTTCCCTTTTCCAGCATTCTGGCTTGGCGTCGTGATTCTAGCGTTCGGTTGTTTAAGGGTCTACCTGTTGATTCAAAAATGTCTAGTAATGAAGATCATACCCCTGCCGCCATTGGAACTAGTGGAAAGACGACTGATGAGAAGATCGAAGCACTCTTAAAAGTGGTCCAAGAGTTAGTGCACCAAAAAGAAGAGGAGGATAAGGTGCGAGCCCATACTAATCCCTTATTTGAAAATGTTGATGAAGATGAATGTTTCCTTAGACTGAAGATAGTTGTTGAGCCCACTAGGCTAAGTGCAGAATTTGTTCAGCCTATTGATCTGGAAAAAGAGTCCAAGCCCAAGACCCCCGCTTTTTTTTCCACCGAGCCTATAATGTTGAGTAGCAAGGTCGAAGCCCTGGAAAAAGCATTGAAAGGTATTAGGAAGTCTGATGATCTGGTGGACATGTCGTCATTATCTTTGTTCCCTAAGGCCCATATGCTCACACATTTCAAAATGCCCGAGTTAGAGAACTTTGATGGAATGGGTTGTCCTAAAACCCATCCGAAGATGTACGTGAGAGCCATGCATCCACGAGGGGCTGATGATGACCTGCTAGCCCAAATGTTCCACGAGACATTAGTTGGATCTGCTCTTAAATACTTTTTGTCACTAGATGAGTCTAGAATGAAAACATGGGAGGATGTATGCACTGAGTTCAGCAATCATTACCGGTATAACACAGAAGTTGATGTCACTAGGAGGGACTTGGAGACTACAAAGCAAGAATCAAGGGAAACTCTCTCTGCTTTCCTCACCCGCTGGAGAGTTAAGGCTTCTAAAATGGCTAACCGCCCTGAGGAAGAAGAACAAATCCGCATGATAGTGAAGAACTTACTCCCAGTGTATCACAAGCACATGTTTTTCCAATATCTTCCAAATTTTCGAGCTTTGGTCGCTGCCGGGACCCAAGTAGAGGACGCTCTAGCTGATGGAGCTCTCCGAACTGATGAACCCTACAAGAACCGCCGACCTGTCATCAATGGGAAGGCTACCGAAGTCAATGCCATATCTCAGCCTGCTCCATTTACCCAACCCTTTTCCTTAGGAAATAAACTATCCAGAAAATTCACCGAGCTCTATATGTCATTGGAGAAAGTCTTTTAGATATTAAAAGCTCGAGGCTTGCTTCAACCTCTGGAACCCAGACCTATACCCAACCCATTACCCAAGAACTTCAATGAAAATGAATACAGCCATTTCTATCAATACAAAGGCCATGTTACCAACCGTTGCTTCCGTCTCCGCCATGAAGTCCAAGACCTCATAGACAATAAAACCATTTCCCCACCTTCTCAACCCAATGTCACCCAAAATCCACTTCCTACCCATGCAGTCCCACCACCAGCAAATATCAATGTTATCCATGCCGACCCTTATGTCCACTGTGAGCCTATCCGCCCTCACCCTTCATTCCCTACTTCCTTGATTGAAATGTTTCATCACTGTCAAGCCCGTGGGCTCATCATCCCGTACAAGCCAAGATCCAAAAATCTTTATTGCCAATACCATGCCACCCATAGCCATGACATGGAATCATGTGATACATTGCGGAATATAGTACAAGGGTTCATTGATCAAGGTCTGATTGAAATCCTTCAACCCTTCACCAGCCTAAGGGGGCTTTATCGTTCATGGAGACAGTTTGAAAAAGATACATTCCCAGGTTTTAGTTCGAATGGGCTTCCCGAGCCTCTCAAAGTGGATCAGTCGTCAAAGAATGGTACTAGTCAGTGGGCTCTCAAAGAAAGGTTTGAAGCTAGAGATCGTTGTGTGGATTTGTTGACAGAAAGAAATGGGAGGTTTAGTTTCTACGTTCTCTGCCCTTAAAAGTATTGTGAAGTCGAGATGACAAAGATTGAACCCATTAGATCTAATGCTAGAACCAAGAAAGCCTTTTCCAAGACTGGAACTAGCTAATAGGAGTTGCGAAAAAGATATGAGGCTGGAGATCCCGAAGTAAGCCTATTGGGAGAACCTAGTGGAAAGTTCGACTTCTATGTCCTTTACCCTAAAATGAAGAAGCCCACCTTTGAAGAACCCATTGCTTTTTCTGGTTGGAGTGATAACCCTGACTCACTTAAAGAAGATATTCCTGTGGCTCAGGTTGAACCCGAAAATCCAAACCTCATCTGTTTTGAGAAAGCTAGCCAGAGTATCCTCAAAAAGTATTTCACAAACAAGGTCATCAATATGAATGGGGAAACCCATTACCAAACCGTCTATCCAAGGCAACCATGGGTCACTCAGTATTTCGGATCAAGTTTGACTTCTGCAGAGTCTACCATAGATGATGGGTCAAAGAATGAGATTGATATCATAGAGTGGGAATATTTGATGAACACACCCGAAGAGATAGCAGATATTTGGGCCAGTGATGAGGAAGATGTTATCCATGTCACTAGAGGAGGTCGTCATTCAAGCTCGCCAACTTAGAATCCGACAATCCTTTGGAAGAGTTAGAAAGATCTCAAAGCACTGAAGTTCAAAAAGAAGAGGAAGAGATATTGAAACAGCTCAAGCGTACTCAAGCCAACATCACCATCTAGGGACTTTTAATGGCTTCTCAAAAGCACAGGCAGACAGTACTCAGGCTACTCAACCAAGTTCAGATTCCCATCGATACTTCACTTGAGGGTTTAGTCAGTCTGGTCAGTCCAGTTCAACATGGGCAGTCAATATCCTTCACAGAGTCAGACCTTCCGAAGAAAGGACCTCATAATTTGCAAGCTTTGTATGTCACGGTGGATACTATGAGCAAGAGAATTCCTACAGTGTTGATAGATAATGGGTCAGCCTTGAACGTATGTCCTCTCAGCACCGCCACTTCCTTGGGCATCGAACTGTTAGAATTCAAACCGTCAGGGCAAACCGTGAGAGCATATGATAACACTCGAAGAGAAGCAGTTGGCATGGTCACTTTATTTCTAGCTATTAGGCCTGTAGAATTCCAAGTACTAGACGTACCTGCTTGTTTCAACCTTCTACTTGGCAGGCCTTGGATCCATCCAATAGGGGCTGTGCCTTCTTCCATCCATCAAAAGGTTAAGTTCCCCTACAAAGGCTCAGTGGTGACATTGAAGGGAGATTCTGAGATCATTTCTACCCGTGTACCTATCTGTGTGATCAAGCCAGAAATCGAAGAAGTACCATTGACAGGCTTTAAATACATACAATGTGTAGAAGTTGAGCCAGGATATAAAGAGAAAATGGTGTTAGACTGCAGTCCATATGGGAATATGCAAGTGGGTCAGATCATGAAAAATATAGGCTTCTTTCCAGGAATGAGCTTAGGTCGTCGTCATCAAGGCATGCCTGATTCTATCAAGTATCCTTCAGCAATCTACCATTTCGGATTGGGCTATCAAAGTACCAAAGTTGACAGAAAAGATATGGCACAGAAAAGAAGAAAAAGACAATTGGCCAAAGAAGAGGGACGAGTCCCTAACCTCACTCTGAAACCTTATCGACCCACTTTGAATTGGGCATTTGTCAAAGAAGGGGATGATTTCCCTTCTTGTGGGTTCCCAGAGCTCATTTACCTCGAAGATCAGAAAGCTAGGGTTCCTGGGTTTGAAATCTTCTTCACCACTCCACTACCTCTACCTCTAACTACCATCACAGCCAAAAAGCGTACAGAGTTTGACTGGGTCGACTATATCGATGAAGTCGCCACAGGGGCTATGTTCAAAGAGATCTCCTAAATCGAAGAGCATGTTCATGAACCCAATCCTATCCACCTCATTAAAGATACCATCAGTCCATTGACCAACTAGAGCCTTGAGTATGAGTCTCGAGTTGAAGACTCAGTTGCAAAAGATTCACTCCCATCAGATGATAGCTTGTAGGATTTCTATACTTTCTTTCTATAGGATTGTAGAATTGGACTTTCATTTTTCCTTTTTCAATAAAATCATCCCTCCTCTGTTAGGAGGCGAATGATAGCTTAGTTTTGTTATCCCTCTTTCTTCATGATTAATAAAGTATTCATTTTTCTTCATTCTTTGCATTTGCAGCTTATCCCTTCTATCTTCTATGGGTATATATGGCATGAACATAGATCCTAGAGGGGATGTTCCCCCTGAGTTTGAACAATGAAGGGAAATGGAACATGCTCAACCTAATGTGGATGAATTAATATCAGTTAATTTAGGATCCGATGAATCGCCTAAGATAATTAACATTGAGGCAACTCTGTCACCACAAGAACAAGAAAAATTGGTAGGATTGTTGAGAGAAAATATAGAAGTATTTGCATGGTCGTACAAGGATATGCCAGGAATAGACACCGATATAGTACAACACTTTATTCCTACTAATCCAGGGGTTAGGCCCGTTAAGCAAAAGTTGAGGAGAATGAAGCCGGAGTGGGCACTGAAAATCAAGGATGAAGTAGTGAAACAGATGAATGCTGGATTTCTCCAAGTGGTAGAGTACCCCGAGTGGTTAGCTAACATTGTGCTGGTACCTAAGAAGGATGGGAAGGTTAGAATATGCGTAGACTTCTGGGATTTAAACAAGGCATGCCCTAAAGATGATTTTCCATTGCCACACATAGATATCCTGGTAGATAGTACCACCGGTCATGCTCTGTTATCCTTCATG
The DNA here is from genome assembly GCA_017140935.1 of Hamamelis virginiana. Classification (NCBI taxonomy): domain Eukaryota; kingdom Viridiplantae; phylum Streptophyta; class Magnoliopsida; order Saxifragales; family Hamamelidaceae; genus Hamamelis; species Hamamelis virginiana. The sequence goes on from JAESVK010060653.1 coordinate 5,971, forward strand.
GATGGGTTCTCAGGTTATAACCAGATAAAGATGGCCCCTATAGATATGGAGAAAACCTCTTTCATTACTCAATGGGGGACTTTCTGTTATTGAGTTTTGCCCTTTGGCCTAAAGAATGCTGGTTCTACCTATCAGAGAATGGCAACCACCTTATTGCATGATATGATTCATAAGGAAGTGGAGGTGTATGTGGATGATATGATCGTGAAGTCTAAGGATCGAGAAGACCATTTTGAAGCTCTAAGTAAGTTCTTTCAAAGAATTAAGCAATATAACCTGAGATTGAATCCCCAAAAGTGCGCATTCGGAGTAACTACGGGAAAGTTGTTGGGATTTATGATCACTCAGAAAGGAATAGAGGTCGACCCGGGGAAGATCAAAGCCATCACAGAGATGCAGTCGCCAAAGACAGAAAAAGAGATTCGAGGATTCTTAGGCAAAGTTCAGTTTATCAGTCGATTCATAGCACAACTGACCATGATTTGTGAGCCTATTTTTAAGCTTCTTAAGAAGGATGTGCCCACGAAGTGGAATGATGCGTGCCAAGAGGCCTTTGAAACCATCAAGAGGTATTTGAGCAACCCACCAATATTAGTTCCCCCGCGGCAAGGTGAGCCTTTGCTACTTTATTTAGCACTCACTGAAACTGCGATGGGAGCTATGTTAGCTCAATATCTACCAGAATCCCTAAAAGAGAATGCGGTGTACTATTTGAGTAAGAAAATGACTGACTATGAGGTTAAATACGACGCATTAGAGAAGACATGTGTGGCAGCGGTGTGGGTTACCCAAAAGCTCCGCCATTACATGTTATCTTTTCAAATGCAACTCATTAGTCGCATGGACCTCCTAAAGTACTTGTTGGAGAAGCTAGTGTTATCCTATAGGACAGCTCATTGGTTATTGTTATTATCAGAGTTCGACATTCAATATGTGGTGCAGAAATCAGTAAAAGAGAGAGCGGTGGCAGAATTTCTAGCAGAACATCCATCGTCAGTAGAAAAATCATCTGAGTACCAGTTTCCCGACGAAGAAATTCTAGAAGTAAGTAAAGAGCCTTGGAAAGTTTTCTTCGATGGGGCTTATAATAAGAGAGGCTGTGGAATAGGCGTGTTGTTAGTCACACCGGAGAATAACTTGATACCATTATCTGTCAGGTTATCTTTCGATGCCACTAATAATATAGCCGAATATGAAGCCTGTATCCTAGCATTGGAAGCTGCCTTGGAGTTGGGTGTAGAAGAATTGGAAGTATATGGGGATTCTGCCTTGATAATATGTCATACTATAGAAGAATGGAAGACTCGGGATAAGAAATTGTTACCCTACCATGAATACTTAGAGAATTTGGTGAAAGAATTCCATCGAATCGACTTCTTTTATCTGTCTAGGTTAAAGAATAAGTTTGCGGATGCCTTAGCCACTCTAGCATCCATGGTAGATATCCCTAAAGATGAAGGTGTAACTCCTCTCATTATTGAGTCACGAAAAAAATCGGTCTACTGTTGTGTTATCCAAAAAGGAGAGCCGAATGATGGAAAGTCGTGGTATTATGACATCCAACAGTTTGTAAAAAAAGGAGAATATCCAAAAGAAGCATCATCCGTAGACAGAAAGACCATAAGAAGGTTAGCCAGCCAGTATATTCTGTGTGGGGGGAAGCTGTACCGGAGATCGCACGACGGAGTGCATCTGTTGTGCGTCATTGAACAAGAAGCTGAAAGGACAGTTTTGGAAGTGCATGAAGGGTCTGGGGCTCCGCATATGAATGGATACATGCTAGCTAAGAAGATCGTGAGACTAGGGTATTATTGGTCAATCATGGAGAGGGATTGCCATCTACATGTCAAGAAGTGTCATAAATGTCAAGTGTTTGCAAGTGGAAAACATCAACCCTCGATGCCACTCACTACCATGTCTTCACCATGGCCATTTGCAACATGGGACATTGACATCATTGGCAAGGTAACCCCTGTAGCATCAAACGGACACGAGTACATCCTGGTCGCCATAGATTATTTCACCAAGTGGGTACAAGCTGAATCTTACAAGACATTGAATGCCAAGCAAGTAGCAAGGTTCATACAGAATAATATCATCTATCGATATGGAGTGCCCCACGAGTTCATCTTTGACAATGGACAGCATTTCCGAAAAGAAACCGAAGCGCTCGTACAAAAGTATGGTATCAAGCATTACCGCTCATCTCCTTATAGACCACAGACGAATGGGGCTGTTGAGGCAGCAAATAAGAATCTCAAGTCGATCTTGAAAAAGACCACCGAGACTTATAATGACTGGCATGAGAAATTACCACTAGCACTGTGGGGATATTGTACTTCCATTAGATCATCGACCGAGGCTACACCTTTTTCACTCGTATATGGAATGGAAGCGGTATTGCCTATAGAGTTAGAAGTCCCGTCGTTAAGAATTGCCATAGAGAGTCAACTGGCGGAGGTAGAATGGGTAAGGAACTGGTATTAAGAGTTAGCTCTACTAGATGAAAGGCGATTGAGGGCACTGTACCACATTCAGGGGTATCAAATAAGAATAACCAAGGCGTTTGGCAAAAAAGTGAAGCACAAAGGTTTGAAGAAAGGGGATTTAGTACTAAAAGAGATCCGAGCACCGATCCACGACCCGCGAGGAAAGTTCAAACCCACATGGGTAGGTCCTTACATCATCAGAGAAATACTGTCAGGCGGAGCCGTGAAAATTGCAGACGTTGACGGGAATGAATTCTCTTAACCTTCCAATTTGAATCAATTGAAGAAGTACCACATATAAAATAAAAAATAAAAAATAAAAAGCCCGCTAGGTAGAAAACCTGAAAGGGCTGCCTAGGCAAAAGTTAGGGTATTAAAAACAATAAAAAAATAAAAAAATATAATAAAAAAAATCAAGCTCGCTAAGTAGAAAATCTGAAAAGGCTGCTTAGGCAAAAAATAGAGCAAATAAAAAAAAAGAAGTGGACTTCTTCAATTTGATTCATGAACTACGACAACTTGATTCCCCAAATATCACAAATAGTTAGAGAAAAATGACAAAGCAATGCATCAAGGACGGGGATACGTAGGTAGCCCATAAAGTTACCTTGGGTGCGGTCTGTTTCTTGTAAAAACATCAAGAGTTTGGTTCAATTGTAATTATTAAGTGATATTTGTTGAAATTTTAATAAAATTAATATTTATTCATCCATAAAGGGTAGAAACCTTTTGAAAGATTTATTACATGCCTTGTATATCCATATTTCCTACTTTCTTCAAATCTTACATTGCTTAGAAAAGTAAAAAAATAATAATCCCTAATCTACTCTAAGTCCTTCTCGCTCTGCGGGCTTGGGCTTCATTCTCATTTCCCCTGTTTCTTTTAGTCGTCCTAACTCGTGACGCATCTGGTGGAAGTGATGAACCTGTCGACTGAGCTATAACTCGAGAACCATAAACGAGGCTTCGAACCTTATCCTTCATAGCTTGCACCTTTGAACCCAAGTCTTATTTAAGCCAAGCCCAGTACTCCCCATCAAGCCTAAAAGGCCCATTGTGATCCACTACCTGACTCAAACATAAGCCTGAAGTCCATTTCTTCACAGCCCAAGATACCAAAGAAGGAGTAGCTGCCTCTACCCCATGAACATGCCCTTTGATAGGGAGGTTTGTTTGAGCACAGCCCATCTGGCGAAGCACACGAGAAGCCCAGTAAAATGATGTATGCTTTAGGCCCATAAGCTTCACCTGACAACATCCCGAAATGTGTAGTACATACTCTTCACCACAGTCCCATATAGCCACATGCCACTGAATATCTCTCCAAGATGGAGAAGAGAAGAAGATGATCATGTCCTGAATTGAGCGACACTCAAGAAACAAAAGCTTATGCAAACAATAGGTATGGGACAACTGTTTGGGCCTATCGAGAGGAGTGATCAGCCTGAGTCTCTCAACCAACCACATCTGAAGAAGAATGGGGCTACCCCTAATACAAGAAGCAGAGTTGGAGTGGAAATGGTCAAGACCGTTTATAGCTTCAGCTAGCACTAGAGGGATGATGTTATGAGACTTCGACAATGGCAGAATGAGTTCACATGTTTCAATGGGTATGAAAATGGTTCCGTTCGAAACAAGGAAACAACTCACTAGACATAAGGCGAGTGCGTACTGGGTAGGCGTATGAAGAGCTATTGGTTTTCCCCCTTCCCTCAAGAAAAATGAAGCTAGTTTGAGAAGATCAATGGAGTTTTCATGGATATATGAAGAAGCTTCCATAGGCGAGAGGTCAAAGAGAGAAGAAAAGGTTTGGAAGTAACCTCGACGGATGGTAGGAAAGATAAAGGGACCATTAACAGAGACATTCATCAAGGCACAAAACTCTTCAAATAAAGGACATACCTCTTCACAGTTGAAGCGAAACACATGAAGATCAGAGTCCCAGAAGTGGATCACAGAGTTAAGAAGTTTGTCTTCAAGCTTCATATGATAGAGAAAGAACCACGAAGTCAGGCCGAATCGCGCGAACACCTTCTTGTCTTCTGCCCTCATTCTTGCTACAAATATGTTGACAATCAACTTAAGAGCTTCCATTGTGTTTAGTGTGATGAAAATGAGCATAGAGGTGTGTTTTTATTGCTTTTTGGCAGAGAAATCGAGTTAGAGGCAAAATAGAACTCTCAAAACTTCAAAATAATCAAAAAATGGGAACCAGGGTCGATGACCATCCCCCAAAGGACGGCTAACCATCCCCTAGGGACGGCTAACCATCCATGGAAGGATGGTCATCCATCCCTGATCCCAAATTTTGCCTAATTTTGACTTTTTCGAGACCTTTTGACGCCCGGTTTGACTTTTCGCTTAATTTTCGTCAGTTTTGACCTATTTTTGGGTTTAAATTGAACCAAAAATGCAATTGAAACATATTTGTATTCTCATTAGGATATAATTACATGCTAATCCGGGTTTTTAGTGCATACATAGAGAAAAAGTTACATAGAAAACCCTAAACAGGCCTCCTATAGGCCTAATAGTACAAAATCATCTCCGCCGGGATGATTTCCTCGTTCCCCGTGAACCCGATGCCTCGTAATCCCCTCTTGATCCATGGTGCTCCTGTGAAGGATGGCTCAAAGCCTGCAAACCCAAAGATTAGGTAAGATTGGTGAAGAATGAGATCACTAGTGATTGAAAGAGTAGAGAGAGAATTACCTGTGCAGCTATGTTCGCATTATGTGCATCAAGATTCATGCTTTGAAGTTCCCTAGTCAATGATGCACTATATGCTAGCCATTCATCAGTGTATGATACAGGCACTTGAAAGGTCAAAAGATTCAAAATGTTAGGAGAGAGAAAGCTACATATAGCGAAGGGTGAAAGTATGATGATTACCGAAGTGTAAGAATGATCAATGTGTGGATATTCATTATAAGGCACTCGAGTGATCGATCTTTGAACAAAGCTACCATCCTCAATGACTTGCACCTGCCAAGGGACTGTTAGAGGTATGCCCTAAAATCAATCCTAAAGTGCATATCTATTTCATATTAAGATAAGAAGGTACTACTTATCGTCTGTATATTCAATTGTATATACGATAATGTCCATGAATAAATGATAAGAGAAATATGTATCTCAAGTTTGTTGAGATATGAAGACTCATATTTCTCATACGCATTTATTCTAAAAGTGTTCCTGCTCATAGGTTTATTAAAGAGGACACTTATTAAACCGACAAGAGTAGCACAGATTTAAACTAACTCCAATGGGAGGATAGGTAGTCTTTCCTATCAGTGTAGTGACACTTAGGTTAATATGTGGGTGCATATTAGAGAATATGTACACTGAACATGATCTACTAGAATATTCCTATGGATATTCAGTTAAAGGAATATTCTTATGTTACGTCCATTTGGTAATCCTAAGACCTGAGACACCATGGATGTCTTATGCCTGAGTTGTTAGGATTTGATAGTGTTTTATACAGCCTTGATCTTAAGGTTGTAGTCGGCACTCATTGGCTCTAATAGGTCTTGCATGAAGGCATATGAGTGGTCAATAAGGAATCATCACTCTCAATGTTATGAGAGAGAATGTCAGGGTCAGTTCTTAAATATAACTCTCAATGTGAATCTCTGGCCAAAGTGATAGATGAAATATGAAAGGGTTTCATAGGGTTCATCTTATTGAGATTATAATTTGAAGAACATATGACAAGAAAGTTAAGATAGGGTTTTGACTTATATCCATACCCTAAATATCTTAACTATGACATTAGGGGATGAAGGATTAAGTAACAAGAAGGGTTCACATAGTTCTGCTATTCACCCAAACCTAGGGCACGTCATGACACATTGCTAGACGTCACTCATGACCAGTGAAAGCCTATTGATAAGTGTTATCAATGAGGGCATAATTGGAATAGTTTCAATTAAACCTTTAAATAGAAAGTTAGGAGACATGGAGATGTCCCTAGTCACTGCTAGGTTGGGGTGAACCCAATGGGTCACACACAAACAAAGAACATAAGAGAGTCTCTTGAATTAAAGAGAGAAGGGAATTTCCTAAAACTAATTCCAATAATAACCTTATATATTATTTGTGAATATATATAAGGAATTAAGTTATATATTAATTAGTAATATATAAAAGGAAATAAGTTACTTTTGGAAATAAGTATTAAATAGAAACCCTAGGGGTTTTCTATAAAAACTAGAGCTTGTGACATGCTAGCACAAAAAAGCCTCCATCCTCACTTTAGAGAAAAATTTTCTCTCCCTCTCTCAAGCTTGATTCTTCCATTGTTGAGAAGCTTCAAGGATTCAAGCGGTTTTGTGTTCGTGTGGACTTCGTTGGAGACTTCATCCGTTTGAAGTTCGAGATCAACAATTGCAAATCGAAAGGCGTATCAAGTAAGATTTATTTATGTTTGATAAATATATATGCTTATATGTAAATCATATGTCCCTATGCTTGTACCATCATGGTTAGGATATTCGATGATGGAATCATCTTTATAAAAATTTTTATTTTGTCTTCCGCTGCGATTCCATGTATTTCGAACGATTCCTTTCAGGAATTGATCAGATCAAGCCACCTGAAACAAGAACAAGCACATCAAAGGCAACAAGGAAAAGAAAAAAAAAATAAAATGAAAGAAAATATTTTTACAACTAGAATAAACTTCTAAAACTTCCTATTCAATACAACGCACGTTCCCGGCAACGGCGCCAAAAATTTGACCACGCTACAGCAAAGGGAGGTTAATTCCTCGCCACGCGTCCAAATTTAGTAATTTATAAAACCACACTCAACAACAATTAACCTCAGTTCGTAAAGTTAGGGCGAGTGTGGGTCGTCCACAGAGAACGATGGTGAATTCAATTTGAAGTTTTAAAAAGATCTACACTAGTGAGATTCAAATTTAATGGTTGATTAATTGGTTGGTTGACTGATTCCGTCAACAATTAACAAACGCAAATGCAGTAATTTAAATTAATTAAAATCAAAATGTGGAGAATAGCAATGGGGTTGGATCGGATTAGGGTAAGCATGTACCGTTCGTAATGAAAAATGCTATATAATTGTGGGATAATGGAAAACCTAAACTACAAGATTAGGTTAACCTAAAAGATACGGATGATTAAATATCTAATGATCAATCAAAAGCCATAGACTATCAAAGCTCATTGAGAATGCATAACCTATGCTAGTGATTAAATCGTTATTTACTCAATCATCCATTATCGAAATCACCATTTGCATTCGATTGCAATAGTAATCACAGAAAACTAATACAATTAAGATAAACACAATTTTATAAACAAAGATCTACGAATACAAATCTATCCCGAAGTTCAATAACATTAATTACAAACGGTAACAAAAACCTCACCCAAAACCTTCTCCAAGCCCCATATCCAAGAGACCTAGCCGGCCATGCAGTAGATTGGCGATCGTCGAACGCTCCTCCACCACATAGTTTGATCGCAAGGCCTTTAGAAGAGATTTAGGGGTGTTTGGTTCCCAAGAAAGTGGCAAGAAAATCCCTAAGTCCTAGAATATACCAAAACAGGAAACTTTCCAAAAAAAACTGCTCTCTCTCTCTCTAAAAACTTTCTATTTATAGTCTGGCCAAACCCTAGGGGGTGAAAAGACCAAAATACCCCTCAAATACCAGCTATTTATAAGAAAATGTCTCAAATTAGTCGAATGCAGGGGTTCTCTATCGATAGCAGTCATCCACCTATTGATAGAGAACTCGAAAAGTGAAAATCGCATCTGTCAGCATATGGCACCTATCGATACCTCAAGAACACCTATCGATAGGAGAAGAACATCCATCGATAGGAGAAGAACATCTATCGATAGATGACTCGATCAATGTAAATCGCCTCTGGTCAGCACTTGTCACCTATCGATAGCTGTCATAGTGCCTATCGATAGGTGTGTTTTTGAATCCAAAAATTTAAAGAACAGCAGCTCCCTCCTATTGATAGTGAATAGTCACCTATCGATAGATGTTGAATATTTTCGAAAAATTGATTGACAGTGGCCCTTATCTATCGATACCCACAACCATCTATCGATAGATGAGCTAATCTGCTTCAAATTCAGCTCGAATCAATGCCTAATGCTTCCTCAGCTCATTGCCATCTTTTCCCTCAGCTCAGGCTTCATCGAAAAAGCATACAAACAGGATTTCTTTGGGCCAAAAACCTTAAATAGGACCGAAAATAGCATTTGTGAATTATTCGGGCAAAAACCTAATCAATTACTCCATAATTAAAGCTTAAATAGGGGTAACAGCTATCAAGTTAGGGTCTATGATTGCGAGCAATCACCTACTTTTAGTGGCTACTCTAGTGGTGTTCCACCATATAGACCACCCCATGTTCAAGTCCAGTATCAGAGTCATGGTGCTAATCAAGCACCTCCACAACCCCAATATCAGAGTCAAGCTGTGACTCAACCACCACCACCACCACAACCCCAAAGAACACTGGGTTTTGAGGAGAAAGTCTTGAATGCATTGAATGGCCTCGAGGCCAACACTCAGCTCTTACATTACCATTCCCAGTCCATAGCAAAGTTAGAGATCCAAGTGGGTCAAATTGTGGCATCTTTAAGTTGTAGGGAAAGTTACTTAGTCAAGCGATTAATAACCCAAAGGGAGCATTCATAGCTAAGGGTTCTACTTCTCAGGACCTTCAATTTCATGAGGATGTGAAAGCCGTGACTGTGTTGAGGAGTGGTAGAGTGGTGGATAACAAAGTTGGGGAGGGTAAGAGAAAGGTGGAAGAGAGTAGTAAGGAAAGTGAGAAGAGAATAGAGAGTGAATAAGAGAATAGAGAAAGAGAAGAGAGTAGAAAAGAGGAAGAAATTAGAGAAAATGAGAAAAGAAAGAAAGAGAAAAGAAAGAAAGGAAAGGAGAAAGTGAAGGTGATAGATGAAGAGAGGGATAACTTTCCCTCTATTTTAGATGATCCTTTGGCATATTATGTGCCAAAAGCTCCTTTCCTTTCTGCGTTTGTAGCGCCAGAGAGAAGAAATAAGAAGGGGGCCACCATGTCGACCTTGGGAGGCTCAATATAAACCCTAGGTTCATTCCTACAATATTTGATCTCAATCGTCCATGCCTTAGCCAATTTTTTATAAATAGAAGAGAATAGATAGAGTGGAAGAAGGAGAACCCTAATGATTAAAGGTTTAGTAACCCTAGAGAGAGAACTTCAAAGGAGGCTTCAACATTTTTCAGTCTTCAAGAGGTAAGTCTTTTTGTTCTTTTTCTTTTCTTTCTTATTTAGAAGCATGTTTAGGGTTTTTATTTTCTAGTTTAGAAGCATGATGGGAATTATGATATTATGCTATTCTTATGTTAGTATTAGGGATATTATGTGAATGTTATTGATCACATGACATGTTTGAATTGTGAATTATGTTTAGTAACTTGTTAAGAGATTTTCTTTTAAGCATGATTGGGTGATTTATCAAACTATGGACGAGGGAGCAATTGCATGAGGTATGTTTATTCCTTTGTGTAAATAGTTCTTGATTGATAGCATGATGATTTAAATTCCTTGATATATATATATATATATATATATATATATATATATATATATATTGATTGCATATAAAGTAGTTGCATAAAATAGCATAAAGTTTGCATATTTTATATGAATTCTTAGTATTATTGAAGTTAATTGCATATTCTGTCCAGAATTTAAATTAACTTAAAAGAATGTTTGAAATTGATTTTTAGGGTGTTTTAGCATAGAAATTGCATTTTATGTTCATGTAGGAACATTTAGGATAGCATATTCATGATTTTGTAATTATTGTTCATTATTTTAAAGCATGATTTAGATGCAGTCCAGATTTGGATTATAACTTAGAAATGTGCTTAGGAGCACTGAACCTTAATTTATGTCAAACTTAGCCTTTTGATTAGTTTAAGTTCAGTGTAGGTTACAAACTTTAGGTTTAGATGATGTGTCATACCTCCATAGGACTCTCTTATCGTAATACTCATTTTCCAAATAAAATTGTACGGAGTATTTGTCATTGAAATTTCAATTCTTTTCAAAATTAAAGTTTTTACAAATAAAACCTATTTTGTATGCAATTATTATTTTAGAGTTATATTTCAAATATGATTTTTGAGTTAAGAGTCATTTTCAAAAATCAAATTATTTTTAAAAAGAGTTATTTTTCAAAACAAAGTCTGTCGAGTATAGAGTCTTAAATGAATTAGGATTGATGACTAAAAGAGTTGTAATGTGATTACAATTCTTAAAAAATGAACCTTTTAGATAAGGTTTTGCATGAATGTAGTTCCCTACGATAGGATAAGTCCTTCGATAGTTCGAATTACGTAGATTTTGAAGCTTACTAGGAAACTAGTAAGATACGTAAGCACTAATAGAGCTCAAGTCTGCTTTAGGATACTAAGTGTCCTAGATTTTTAGATTTTGTGCAACAGAACCACAATGACAGTGAACAAGAAGGTGAATTTGTTCCAAGTGGGTTCTTTGATTTTGAGGACATGAGCTTCTTTGGAGGCTTCAAACCCACCATATGTAATACCTCAAAAATTTTAATGTGTTATTTTCATAATTTTAATAAAGTTTTGGAGTATTTTCTAAATTGAGAAGTTTCAAATTTTAAAATTTTATGAAGTGTTGGGGGTAATTCTAAGGTCTTATATAAGTTAAAGGGCCTCTTGCAAAATAAACAAATTGAATTTTTGCATATTGCAAAAAAGGACCCCCTAGCTTTCTCTTTAAAAACTGAAGCTGGCTTCTCCCAAAACTCACTTTCACTTTCAGCTTGTTATTTTTGCAAAATAAACATTCATTGTTATCAAACCCGGACCAGACCGGCCGGTTCAACCGGGAACCGGCCCCCTCTTTGGTTGGTTTAACCCACAAAAACCCATTTTTTTCCAAACCGTTCAACCCGGCGGTTCAACTGGTCAGCCCGTTTTAATTTTTTTAATTTTTTAAAATTTTTAAATTTTTTTTAAGGTGCTAAAATGACTAAAATAGTCCCAATATTTTTAAAATCTCTTAAAGCCAAGAAGGCTAAAAAGGCAAATTAATCTTAAAAAATCCCAAATAACAAAAAAGAAATCAAAGCACCTAATTTAATAATACAATATTCTTATCTTGCATTTTAAAAAATATATATAATAAAGTTTGATCAATAGTAATTATCAATTTTCAATTTTGATGGCTGCACATAAATTCAAATATATGAATTGATTATACAAATATTTAAAAAATATATATTTTTTGAATCATTTACAGCTTTTATTCTAATAAATAAATAAATAAATAATATATTTATGACGTTACGGTTCAACCGGTTGACCCTTAACCTGGTAAATTTTCTGATTCGATGAACGGTCCAGGTTTTAAAACAATGCATTTGAGAGAGAGCTGAGAGTGTAGAGAGAGAGAGAGTACGGCTAGGGTGGAGTTGTGGCTGGAGCCTTGCCGGATTCCTCACCGGAAAACTGCTCTCCCTCTATTAAAGGTAAGTTCAAGTTTTTGAACTAAGGATTTCCATCTCTCTCTTCTCCTGAAACTCTCGACTAGCTACTGATTTACTGAGTTTGAAGAAGTTTTATCTTGCATGCAAAGTAATTTTGGGTTTCATAGTTTTACAAACTTGCATGTATATTTAAATGAATTATCAAATTGATTTGAACCTTGATCTGTTAAACTACAGTAAGTTTCGCCTCAAATCAGTTTCGAACAATGAGTTTTCAACCATTTAAGCTTGCTGGTATGTGGATCGAACATGCATGAGCTGGTTTTGAGATTTTGAAAGCTAAAACAACATTTCATGGAAAGTCCCTATTTTTTAACACACATTTCGGGCTTTGCACGTCAAAGATCCTTGGTGACTTTACTGTATTTTCTAATCTGAGGGGTATGTCCAGTTTTGATTTTGGGTCTGCATGTTAGTGATTACTCAGTGGGGTGGTTTGTTTTTGGGTTCCGAGTGACTGGGTTGAAGATGGCCGTGATCAACAGCCATGGCTGCTCTACCCGAGTTTTGATATGGATTTTTATGGTGAATCAAATTTATCTACTTTGCATGTGGTTGACTTCACTTTAAAAATTTATATTTTGGTAAATCAGTGAGATAAACAGACTTACATGTAGTGAGCATTGTTGGGATGATTTAAAAATCCGAGTTCTTATAAACTGTGTGAAGAAGATAACCCACGGCAACCATAGTTGTTGATTCAAGCTTAAATTCCAAAATTTCAGTTAAACTATTCTGTGTATATGGAATCAATTAGGTTCCTAAAATGTTAATTTGAGGTCTGCTGTATTATTAAGTAAGTTAGATAAGGATTTGGAAAGCCACTGTTATTTTGTTCCAAGCTTTGATTTTTGGATTTGTTTTCAAAAATCAGTGTTAGTTATATTGCATGTGGGATTTATTTGAGTTTTAAAATATTATTCTTGAGTTTTAAAGGAACCAGATTTATGGTCACAGTGAATTTCAGCCATGGCAGCTCCCGTGTGAGCTTTAAAATGCATTTGAAAATGGATCAATGTTGATTCAGTCAATTTGTAAACAAAACAAGGTTTTAAGTGAATGATATAAGGATTTTAAAGTGATGTTTTTATGTTTAATTGCATTTGGTATAAGTTTGAACAGATTTAAAATCTGTTGCAGGTTATTTTTGTGTAGAGGAGATGAACATTACCGATAATGGCATGAGGCATTATCGGTAATGGCTGTCTTCATGGGCAACAGAAGGCTTCCATTACCGATAATGTCCTCTGCCATTATCGGTAATGGGTCTTTTTTACTAGTTTTCTTCTCCAAAAATCTTTCCTCCATAACTTTTGCATATGAACTCCGATTTTCGCGTACTTTATATGTACGGAAAGCTCTCGGAGTCTAATTTCTAAATTTTGGGTTTATTTTCTTAGATAGGGATTTATGCATGTCTTTATTTGTCAATATTTCAGATCAGGGTAGTCCCAACGACTATCCTTTTGCAAGTTAGAGTACATCTCATCATGATACTGCTAGTAATGCTTTTTGCCCAGCTAAGGTAGGATACTGAACCTCTCTAATGGTGATGATATGTGTTTTTATATAGCATGATATGCTTGATTGTTTTATGAAATAAATATGATACTTGGAACATACTTTGTTTTTAACCTTGGTGTGATTTATTTATAAATATTTGTGAACATATATTGTGGCATATGGTTTAATTTCCTCATTTCTGTTTTTGGATGATGATTATGATTATTTCTAAAATAATACCTGATGTGATCTTATGCCACATATTGCAACTTTACCTGCTCGCTTTGGAAATTAATTTAAAATGTAAATTTGTACTGTTTTACATGTCCACTTGATAAAGGTTTACATTTTCGTATTATTACGCGTGGATTAGGCTCAGTTGGTATACATGGTTATTATATTTTTTTTTTATTCGTGCTGCCGTTGTGCCGGGGGCTCGTATGCCTAGAACAACGTGATTTCGTGCTACCGTTGTGCCGGATGCTCGCTAGCTTAGAACAACGTGATCTCGCGCTACAGTTGTGCCAGAGGCTCGTATGCCTAGAACAACGTGATTTCGTGCTACCTTTGTGCCGGAGGCTTGTTTGCCTAGAACAACATAAATTTCGTGCTATCGTTGTGCCGGAGGCCTATAAGCCTAGAACAACGTCCTGACATACTTACTATGAGCCTGGTTTCTTGAAATGATAATAATACATTGTGTTTACAACTGAACTAAACTCACACCATATTGCCCATGATGATTTATGAACTGGATATGAACTACTTAATTATAATGTTCCTTGTATCAATATTATTACTGTTGGTTGAGGTTGTACTCCTATTGGGCATTCCAAGCTCATGCTGTGTTTTATGCAGTAGGTTCTCAAATTCCTGTTAGAGGTCCAACTGTAGAATCATCTACACACATTGCATTGGGATTAGCAGTCTTCAAGGCTGTGCTTCAACGGTCTACTTAGTTTGCATTTCGAGATGTAATACTCTCGTACTTTTATTTCTATTATATTGATATCCTATATGCTAGGGTTGTTGGCATTATGATCAGTACATTTAACTTTAAGTTCTATCTATATTTCTCGAACTTGGGTATGTATGCATTTAAGACATACCATTTCATGTTGTTATAAAATATTCATTTTCTTATCCTAAGTATGGAAATATGAATGAGCTGTACAGGTTGTACCTTTATCTTGACACGTGTCGACCTACCCGGGATGGTTAGGTTGGGGCGTTACACCATCTCTTCTCACCTGCCATGAATCTCATCTCAAGCCCAAGATAAGGATTTGTTTTCGATAATTTGATTCTTGTTTTTATTTCTTTTTCTCTCTATTTTTTTTTAAACCCACAATTTCTTCACTTAGTTGGTCTACCTTTGCTCAACCTTTGCTATGTAGAGCTAAAGGGGCGTTCGAATTTTCTTTGGGTCATGAGGAAAGAGAGGGGAAATTTCAAAAATTTGGGCGGGAAGGAGAGAGAGCACAAATTTGGGGGGTGTTGATGAGAGAGAGTGAGCCAGCGACTTGCTGATTTACCCCAAAATGACGGTGAGCTGTGCATTTTTGCCATTAGCCTTTAGATCATAATGTTTGTTGTTGTGTCACCTATCGAACGGCTGGTCACGAGTGTTGATCGGATGTTAGATTAACATCAAATCCAAACGCGTATAGGGGGGAGAGAGAGGGGGGAGGGGAAGAGGGGAGAAGAAGAGGAGAAACGAAAGAGGAGATAGAGACCAATCTCACCTCTTTACACTATGTTAGGATTGAGAGAATTGGAGAGAAGATAAGAGAATTTCATTAAGAGAAGAGAAGAGAAGAGAAGAGAAGAGAAGAAATGACTTTCTCTCCACCTTGTTTGGATAGACTGGGAGAAAGTTAAATAAGTTTCTCTCCCCCTATGTTTGGATAGCTTTCATAAGAAAAGAAAAGAGAAGAGAAGATTTTAAGGTATAAATTCCAATATTGTCCTTACTTACATAAAAGAGAAATAAAAGCTAAACAAAGGAGAGAAATGGTAAAATAGTAAAGTCACGTTCATTGGCTTTCTCTTCTCTTCTTTTTTCTCCAAATCTCCCCAATTTAGAGAAAAAGAGTTTTGGGCTCTTTTCTCTCCATTGTCTCTCTCCCTCCCTTTTTTTCTCTCCTATTTTGGTTTGCCAAACAAGGAAATTTTAAAATATTTGTCTTCTCTTCTTTTCTCTTCTCTTCTCCCCAACTCTCTCAATCCAAATGGAATGTTAAGCACCTAAATGACAATTTCGGCATCGTTTTGATATAGCGCAATAAGAGCCGTTCGATTAGCCGCTCCGCTAACGTGTCACATGCTTGGAGCGGAAATTCCATGAACTCGTGATAATGTTTATGGATCATGCCACAAATAAAATCAATCGGAATCCTTTAACATATATATAGAAGAATCCGTACCTTTGAGATCTATCTGGATTGATCTCAATGAAACGAACTGCAGAAGACTGCTCGAGCTTTTCAAGCCTTCTATCGTATTCCTCCTATACCAGAACGTGAAGAGAGAGTGGCTCTCTTTGTGCTTTCCTTGTTGGATGGCTGCCTCTAGGGTTTTGAGAAAATATTTCGTCTCTTAACCGGCCTAGAGGCTGCCCAACATGGCATATATATAGGCTACAGTAGGGACCTAAAGGCAAATAAGTTTCGGGCTCCCAATGTAAATATTAAAAACCTATTTATATTAATTATAATTCATTCCACTAAAGCATTATAACTGCACTCCCTAGCTTATTCGAAAATAAATTTCGAGCTCTTTGTTATTAAATACTTATTAATCTCCCCACGTTAAGATTACGGATACCCGTTGATTAAATTAAATTACTGACAATATTATTTAATCAACATCTATTAATTTCCTTTAGACCTTCCACTTAACTTATTTGATATGTCGGAAACAAAATCCACCTGCAGGGTTTGACATAATCAAAATTTATAAGTATCCTCAAGGGGGTATCATCAATCCCTATACCAGGACGTGGATTCCGTCAATAATAAATATTTACCATACAATTAATGCAGTTATCCAACTCATCGAGATAATTGACCTATAAAGATCTCACTCTTTATGAATCAAAATAACTAACAACAAATGCATGTGTCCATTAATTATTTCGGGATTAAGAGTATAAGTATTCATAATACGGTCCCGTTCAAAACAATTAATAGATGTACTAGCACAAAGAAGTTGAAACTAAACCATTTCCCGTAGTCAAGACAGACCTACTGAAATCATGTGCTACAATCTTACCGATGGTGTGTCCAACTTCATCTCAAATTGTGAACAATAAGCTTATATTCTACAAGAACTGATGATCTGATCTTCTGTGTGTAAGCTGAACTCTACACACCAGATCATCTACTATGTAGAATAAAAGACACACATGCAAAATATTAGAAGATAATATAACCGCGAATATAGCTCATAGAGATTCTCATTTAAAATGCAATATCAGAATTCATTAATAAATAAAAACTAAGATCTATTACATAAAAACATGGCGTTTAGTATATAGCGCTAACATCACAATCCTATAACCCTCAACACCGTCCCGAGGAATTTAGCCTCAGTTGCAAATCCGGGTGCCCACCCTCTCTCAGAACCATTGAGGGCTGCTCTTTCTCTCTCTCGATTCTACTCTCGAACAAGAAGGAAGCCGATATCTTGGTTACCATCAAAGTCCAGAGGCACAAACGCGATGATAGAGCCCTAAAATTGACGGTTTGAATGAAGTTGAGGCATGGAAGAGAAGCAGAAGAAGCTACTGATTCTATATGCATCTCAAACTGGAAATGCTTTGGACGCTGCAGAACGCGTCGGTCGCGAAGCTGAGCGCAGAGGCTGTCCCGTTACACTTCTCTCTATCGATCAATTTGATGCCGTAAGTCTGTTATAGTTGTATCAACACACACACACACACACACACACACACACACAAGTACGTTTCATATTTATTCGTAATTCATCTTTTATATAGTGAGGTTTCTGATGTAGTTGATCTTCCTTTAAGGTCCGTTTGGTTTGTGAGAAAATGTAGGAAAAGAAGAGAAATTAAAATTTTAAATCTTATATATTCATTACTTGGGTTGGCTAAGGGTGAGCTGAGTTATCAAGTTTTATGAACAAAATCATCGGGAAACATAAGACTCGAATTTATGTACTTTTCCTTCTGCTTTCATGGTAATCAAATGGAAGTTTAGGGTTTATTGTTGGCATTGAAAAATATTCCAAGCATGGGGGAATGTTTGTGGTAAGAGAGCCTTTGAGACCCAATTTTAGAACAATACATTGTTGCCTATGTATGGGTTTGAAGTTACCACGAGCTGATTATTGGCACATTTCTTGACTTTGACCAACTTAAGTGAAGGGTGTTACTTGTTTTTATATGCTACGATTTCAAATGGTTAGAAAGGGCTTAATTTAATGCATTCTTTCAGTCTTGGGGGTTTTGGCCAATTGCTTAGGTTTGTGATATATGGAATCAGAGCCAACCCTACATCTTAAGTTTGAATCAGAACCTTATATGAGTTTTTCCTGTCGAGATGAAAAAAGGGGTTACAAGAAAGCATAGTGAAGTTATCATTATGTGGAAAAGGCCTATTTGAAAGCCAGAGTGTGTGTCACCGCCTAGTGGGCTGTTGTGTACATCTGCTGTGGAGCATGGGTGCATATTATGATACCAATTTCTCAAAAAGTTAAAAAGATGTGTTTCATAAGTTTTCATAATGTTAAAGTTACAAACTTTGATGGCGCCTAGAATGGAAAAACTACAAAGGGACTTCTTGTGGGCTTGCTTGGGGGATTAGTTCAAATACCACTTAGGCCATTTGGATTAGTTTTGCCGAAAATCACTTTTGGAGAGCTTTCCTT
>JAESVK010060654.1:0-55155 GCA_017140935.1 Hamamelis virginiana
TCAGCCTCCTGGAGCAATGGGTAAAGGATGGGGTGATCTCGTTACCCTCGGTCGACATCGAACCAACGGCCAACGATTGCGCTCACCCTAACTTCTGCGCGTTTCATCAACATACGCAACACCCGGCGATGGATTCCTAGGCTTTAAGGAGAATTTTTGAAATAAAGATAAAAGCTGGGGAATTGGAAATAATGACCCCAGCGACCGATGTAAACCATGTCCCCTTCCCGGCACATGGAAAAACAGGAGGGCAAGTAGATATGGCCACTCATGAGGATGGAGCACAAGAAGAAACTAGGGTCGACTCATTGGGAGAGTACGATGGGGTCACAACAACTCTACAACAAACCCCCAAGTTTAAACATTTTTACGACCAGTTAGGCTTCGGCGAGATCGCAAGATTCGAGGCTTCCCAAGTTATTGCCAAGATCGCACATAAACAGCATGATGCGGCCTTCGCTGAGGGAGGATCAATCAAGCGGAGGGCTAAACTCCACGAAACATCAATCACCTTTTCTGACGAAGATATCGAGATGCCCTACCTCAATCATAACAGACCTTTGTTCTTGACGGCCTTCATCAACGGGGTCGAGCTGAGATGCGCGTTCATTGATACTGGGTCGTCCATAAACATCGTATCAGTTTATACTCTGGAGAAGGCAGGGGTGTCTGTTGACAAAATAGTCAAAGTGCCAATGAATGTACTCGGGTTTGCAGCAACACATCACCAAACCCTTGGATATGTCGACCTCGACCTACAGGTTGGACCCATGAGAGGGAGCGCACGTTTTCAGGTTATTGATGTCCAAATGAACTATCATGTCCTACTTGGTCGACCGTGGCTCTACAAGTACAAGATCGTGCCCTCAACCTTTCACCAAAGTGTGAAGTGCCGATGGAAAGGTGGGGTCGTCCGAATCCCAGCCTTAACCACCCCATTTGAACCCGAAGAAGCACATTTGGCAGATGCAGAATGTTATGATGAATTATCTCCTGAAGGAGAGTCCAGTATCTCACAGGTTAGGTCTATTAAATTACTAAAGTGGGGGGAGGAAGATCCTATAGGTCGAGCAGAGAAAGAAAGAGTTTGGATCGAAAAAGGAGGCTATGTCAAGAGAGTGTAGCTACCTAATGGCCGTATTATTTACCGCTTATGATGGTGCGCTGGGGCAGCCTCGCCCGAAAGTGTGTCGCGCCCCAGATATACCGACTCAACTAAGACAATTCCTTCGCCCGAGCTCAACCCCTTGCCCATCGCACCCGAGTGCCTCCAAGACTCGCCCAAACCTCATGAAGAAGAACTGGAAGAGATCGATCTCTCAGATGGCAAGGGCGACCCCAAGCCAGTTTTTTTGAGCAGTAAACTCTCTCAGGGTCAGAAAAATGAATTTCTATCCCTATTGAAGGATTTTTAAGATGTTTTTGCCTAGGATTACTCTAAGATGCCTGGCCTCGACCCCAAGGTCGTGTCCCATAAATTAGGGGTATCAAAAACAGCTCGACCGATCAAACAGCCGCCAAGGGTCTTTTGTTCGGAGCTCGAAACCCAGATCAAGTCAGAAATTGAGAAATTGCTCAAGGCAGGTTTCATCAAACCGATCCAGCACCCACTTGGCTAGCGAACATCATTCCAGTCAAGAAGAAGAATGGGCAAATCAGGTGCTGCATCGATTTTCTCGACCTCAAGGCCTGTCCCAAAGATGATTTCTCTTTGCCAAATGTGGATACTTTCATAGATGCGACCGAGGGGCATGAGATGTTCTCATTTATGGACGGGCTCAACGGGTATAACCAAATCCACATGGACGGAGATAACGCGACCTTGACGGCTTTCAGAACGCCCATGGGAAACTTCTATTATGTCGTGATGCCCTTCGGCCTCAAGAACGCGGGCGTGACCTACCAAAGGGCTATGACCGCGATTTTCCATGACATGATGCATGACATTTTGGAAGACTATGTCGATGACATAGTTGTAAAATCGAAGCTAGAAAAGGGCCATGTGGCCGACCTCAAAAGAGTGTTTGAAAGGTGCAGAAAGTACAACCTGATGATGAATCCATTGAAGTGTGCCTTTGGGGTATCAGCAGGCAGATTCCTAGGGTTTTTAGTACACAGGCATGGGATCGACGTTGACCCATCCAAGGCAAGGGCGATAAGAGAAATGCATCCCCCCACCTCGCAGAAGTAGTTAAAGAGCTTTTTAGGGAAGGTCTCATATGTGAGACGGTTCATTCCCGCCCTCGCAGAGACTATTGCCCCCTTTTCCTCGCTGTTAAAGAAGAAAGCATTATTCATTTTGACAACCGAGCATCAAAGAGCTTTCGATAAAATCAAAGAAGCCTTAAGCTCGACCTCGACCATGATCTCTCCGCGACCCGGGGTCCCACTCATCATGTACCTAATGTCCACGGAAAAATCGATAGGTGCGCTCCTGGCCCAGGAGATAGAGGGGCAAGAACAACCGGTCTACTATGTGAGTCGCATCTTACGAGGGGCAGAGGTACGATACTCTAGGGTCGAAAAGCATTGCCTCGCCCTTGTGTTCACATGCCAGAAATTTAGACATTATCTCCTGGCCCATCCGCTGCAGATCATCACTAAGTGTGACCCCATACGATTCCTTCTTACGCGATCTGCCCTGTCAAGAAGAATGGTCAAATGGTTTCTCATGATGAGCGGATTTGAAATTTCATGTGTCAGCCCAAAAGCAATTAAGAGCCAGGCGTTGGCAGACCTTCTGGCCTACTTTCCAAGCCATAACCACGAGCCCATCAAGGATGAGATCCCAAGGGATATGGAAGAGGTGAGATCGACCTTTGAACAAGAATGGAAAATGAGCTTCGACGGCTCTGCAGGAGGAGACGAAGGTGGAGCTGGGATTGTATTCACCACCCCTCAAGGAGCGACCCTTTCCTATGCCAACAAGCTCGCTTTCGGAGTGACCAACAATGAGGCTGAGTATGAAGCCCTGGTACTAGGACTCCTACTTGTGCGTGAACTGGGAGCAACTCGACTCTGTATCCTAGAGGACTCTAGCCTAGTTGTAAAGCAAACTTTTGGAGAATTTGCTGTTAAAGAAATCTCGTTAGCCCCGTACAGAACGCTAGTCCAAAAACTTCTGGGGAGATTTGAGGACGTGAGGGTCGAACTGTTAGAAGTATGCCCTAAAACCAATTGTTAGGTTGTGTTTAGGGAACTTATATTTCATTATATAACCATGTATGAAACTTTATTCATTAATGATATGGCTAATTTTATCATGTAAACTTGTGTTTAATTACTGTTCATGATAAAGTCCTTGGATAGTATGATAGAGAATAATATCTCAAGTCTTGAGATACAGAGACTTACAACTCTCAAGTACATCTATCCTAAACCAGTTCCTGATCATAGGTTTATATATTTGGACGATTATAAACCGTTAAGATTAGCACAGGTTATACTAGCTCCATTGGAGGATGGTGAGTCTCGGGCCATCTGTATAGAGACACTATAGTAAACCTGTGGGTGCTTGTTAGAGAACAAGTACACCGAACGTGACCAATATGAGTACAACTTATGGAATTCTATTTGTATGTCAAAAGCTGCTCATGTGTATAGTCACATTTGTAATCCTTAGACCTGAGACACCACATGTTATTTTATGCATAAATTACTAAAGTTTGATAGTATCTCGTACACCCTTAATTATAAAGATGTAATCGGTGCTCATTGGCTCTAGTGAGTCGTGTATGAAGATAGGTGAGTGTGCGACAGGGGATCACCACCCTTAATATGAAAGGGCAAATGTCATGGTCAGTTCATAGATACTATCTCAATGAAGTCTTTGGCCAAAGCAGAAGGTAACCAAGGAAAAGTGTTTTCAAGGGATTACCTAATTGAGATTATACTCTGATGAACTTGTAACATATGATTAAGTTAGGATTTGACATGAATCCATACCAACTAACTTAATCAAGACATTATTTGGTGAGGGATTATCTATAGCACGAAGGGTTCATTTACACGTTCGTATATTCACCCACACCTAGGGTACGTCATGACATATTGCTAGATGTCACTCATGACTAGTGAAAGCCTAATGATAAGAGTTATAATTGAGGGCAAAATTGGAATTGTTCTAATTGAACCTAAAAATAGAAAGTTTCTATTTTGGGAGACATTGAGATGTCCCCTGCCACTACTAGGTTGGGATGAACCCAATGGGTCACACACAGAAGGACATAAGTGAGGTTCTTGAACTTGTGAGAGGGGTACACTCTAATTAATATATGTTTGACTTTAATTAATTAATGGTTAATTAATTAAGAGTCAAAATGATATCTAATTCAAGAGTGTTAGTAACCCAAATGAGGTTAATGGTCAAGCTAGCACTTGTAACCAAACACCCTAAAAGAGGAGAAGTCTATAAAAGGAGAA
Organism: Hamamelis virginiana; assembly: GCA_017140935.1. NCBI lineage: Eukaryota > Viridiplantae > Streptophyta > Magnoliopsida > Saxifragales > Hamamelidaceae > Hamamelis > Hamamelis virginiana. Next base: position 4,423 of record JAESVK010060654.1, read on the forward strand.
GGGAACCCTAATAGAACATAAGTTAATTATTCTTCCAAGGGCTCCCTCCCTCCCTTGGCCGCCACTCTCTCTCTCTTCCTCTTCATGCTTGCTTTTTCAAAGTGTTGGAAAATCAAGAAGGTTCAATAACTCTTGTGTACGTGTGGACTAACATTGGAGGCCACCATACTTTTGGGGCTTGGAGTATTGCGAGGACGATCATCAAAGAGGACGAGCATTGCAAAGGAACATCAATGAACAAGTAAGCTTTATTTATTGTTTTTATTTAAAGTTAGATTCGATTCATCGTTAGAGTTCGATTCTTGGGATGAGTACCATGGAAATTTTTTAAATCCTACATTCCGCTGCGTTTCCATGTGGTACTCTTTCAGTGGTATCAGAGCCAACTCTAAACCATGATTCGAATCATGAATGGCTTGGTATGGCATGTATTAAAAAACTGTTTTAATTAATTGGGGATTTGAGAAATCACCATAGAGGATTCGGCCATGGGGTGATGAACCCCTTTGTTTTGTTTTTAATATTATTGCAACTAGGGTTTTATAAACCCTACATGATGGACGGTTTGTACAAGGGCTGCCATGGTGGCATTTGACCATGAAAAGGGTTTTAAGAAACTCTAGGTCACGGCTTCAACATGGGGCTGCATTAGGGTTTCACGCCCTTATGATTTTCGGCAACTAGGTTTTGAGAAACCCTAACTAAGACGGCTAAACATGGGGCTGCATACTAGGGTTTAACAACCCTTATATGATTCGGCCTCTAGGGTTTAGTGACCCTAGGATGGATGGTCATTGATGGCCTTAGTGGACAAAGTGATGATGGAGAACACATTAGGTTTTTAGAAACCCTAATCCAAATAGGAAACCTACTTTGATTAGACATTGCTATCTTATTTTGTTTCCTATTTTGTTGTTCTCTTTCCTAGTTAGTATAAGATACTAATTGGGTAAATCCTAATAGGATTAGGAATTAATTAATGAGATTAATTAATTATTTAAGTGACTGCATTTTTGATAATTAAGAAAGTCTTGATTGATCAAGAAAGTTTCCTATTTGAAAAGTTACTAATTTTATTCACTTTTTTGATTTATCAAGATTGTGTAAAATTGAGATTTTTAAAATTAGGAAACTATAAAAGAATGACTTTAATTAGGATTGGGAATTCTTATTTTGATTAGAATTGATTTAGGATCATAGTATGATTAAAATAGGAAAGTCCCAATCTCCCAACACCCTCTCATATTCACGGCCACACTAGGGTTTATAACCCTAGTGTGTCATGGCCATCTTTGGCTTTTTGGTTACATTAAATTGTCTTCACTTATGTTTATTAAATATGTTTATATGATTTAAAATTGTTTTGAAACATTTTTGAAATTCAAAAAGTGAAGAAATTGAATGTTTGTGAAATTAGGGTTTTGGAAACCTTGATTGCCATATTTGGGTTTTGTGGTTTCAACACTTGATGTTTTAGCATTTTAATTCGATTAATTTGCATGGGGTCATCAAAATTAATATATTGATATGTTCTAAGTGTTAGTACATGTAAATATATTGATATTATATGATTTATAATTTTAATAAAGTCATAACAGTGTGCTGTTTTTCTGGACAGCAACTAATACCAGTTTGTAAAATCATTAAAAATGGTTTCTAATGGTTTTTACAACTTGCCACTCATCAACTTCACTTTTATAAGGTCTTAACTAAATGTAGGAAGTGTTCCCATGATTTATTTTGACCTTTAGATAGCCGCATTAAGCTTTTTGTGACCGATACTCAAATCTGTCACGATTTGGAGTTACAGTCACAAATCGCTTTAAAGCGATATCAAACGTTGGAATCACTTAACGAGACACCCGCCATTGGAAAGAACACTGAAAATCCTAGTGAAATGATGTGTTCTTAAATTTTAAAAGTTGTTTTAAATAGGGCAAATTATTATTGCAAAACAGGGGCTGATTCTTAGTGTTTTAGAGAAAACACTAAAGTAAAAGGTTACTTAATTTTAATGCGATTAAAATTGATATCTATTTTCATGGGATGAAAAATAGATTAAAACATGTCTTGAATATATGCCATTTCCATTTATTACTTGTTACTTTGTTGCTTTATTTTATGCAATTGGATTGTATAATTAAGATATGGAAAGTTATGGACTTAAAGACCAATTTAACTGGATGTGATTGGCCGCATGTGATGTGTATCTTTTATGGGTTGTAATTTAAAGTAGTTTAAATTATTGGTGATGTAATTTTAATTAAGGCTTGCATGCCTTCTCCCCTCTTTCCATATGTATCCCCTGTATCCTTTATACCCTTTCTTTATTTATGTAAATATACATCAAAGATCGAGAAGGTACATGGTGGACCCGAGGATGCATGGAGCAGTGGGAGGATAAAGAGAAGACTTCAGAAGATCTTTTTCTTTCTATGTAATAGTTACAGATTAAAATTGCGATCATGACACCCACATTAGACCTAGGGCTCAACTAATGGCTCTAGTTGGGCCCAACCCTAAAAGTCCATAAACTTTCCATAAGGTCCATATATATATATGTTAGATGTATGTTCTAGGGGCCCATTAACCATATTATTATATGTCTTTGATGATGGTGTCCCGTTCCTATATGAATAGTGTGATAACCCAAAATTTTAAAATATCTATTTATGTAATATCTTTAAAGCTTGGAGTGTTTTGTAAATAAAAGAAATTAATTCGAAAGGGGCATATTATATAATTTTCTTTAAGGTTGGGGTGATTTCAAAATTTTATATAAGCTGAAGGGTATTTTATAAATATAAGAAATTGAATTTTTACAATTTGCAAAATAGTCCCTAGCCTTTTCCCTTTGAAACCCGTAAACAGCCCCTGCCCCCTTCATTTTTTTTTTTTTACATCAAACTTGAGGGGTTTGAGAGCCGAGTGAGAGAGAGATAGTGAAGGGTGGTGCAGCCACCTTACCCCGTCGGAATCCCGCCGGATTTGTCGCCGGAACAGCTGCTGGACACCAAATTTGAAGAGGTTAAGGTAAGTCAAGTTGTGTTTACCTTTTTCTCTTTCCCTTTTCCTGCTGTTCTTTGTTATCTTCGGGTGTTTGAATGCAATGGGTTTGGTTTGATTTTTTTTTTAGAAAAAGTCATGGATTTGTAGCTGTATGCATGCCCTTTCCCTTCCTTCTTTCTTTTTCATTTCTGGTTTCAAGGCATGGATCAGAGTTTACGGCTTATGATCTTAGTGAGAACGAAAGTCTTGGTCTCCGATCCATGGCTGGAATGACGAGGTTATGTTGAGTCTAACATGTATGCCTAATTTTCTGCCCCTCTCCTCTTTGTAATTTTCGGATCTATGGAGTTTTGTTTTAATAACAAGTTCAAAATGATTTTAAAGTTGGATCCATGATTTTCGAAACTGTTTTGGAAAGGATTGAGTTCTTAATAACCTCATGCATGTCCGAATCCTCCACTCTCTTTGCATGATTAGTTTTGTGGTGTTTAAAATACAAATCTTGTGATCTTAATTTTGAGTCTGGGTTTTGTTTCCTGTTCATGTATTCAAGGTTTCAACTGTGGGATTTGATCTTCTTTTTCTCTCTTTCAAATATTGTTTAATTTAAACCTGCACATGGATGGTATCATGTTTTGTAAGGATTTGGGAAAGGTATATAGAAACTTGAGTTGATGATAGAGGGTGGACGGCAGCCATGGTTATTTCAATTCAAGCTTTTTGAGATTTGTTTATGGGTTTTCAAAACATCACGCTTGGATTTGGGGCTGTACATAACTAAACCTTGTATTTCATACTTCATTTTGAATTCGGAAAATAAATCAAGATTGTTTTGTGTTTGCATGTGTTTAACAAATTGTGAAAATGATTTTTTTTTTTAAGTCTAATTGGACTGTGATGCAAGTGCTATGAGCAGCAGCCACGGTAGCTCAAAGGCAAGCTTTGATTTGGGTTTTGTGATTTTATATTTTGGATATTTGCATTTCTCAAGTTGATTTAGAGTTTTTATAAATGATGGTTCAAGGTCAATCTAAGCTACTAGTGACTAGAGTAGAATTTATGAAAGATTTAAACTTCTAAACCTTGTTTTTGGGTTTTAAAATTTTGATCTCCTCTTTTGTGCCAGACTTCGTGCATCCATTTGTTTAAATAATAACTCCCATGTATTTCAATCTTATATGAGAATGGATTCAAGTTTTGAAATGTTAATTTGGAGTTTTTTTTTTTTTTTTTTTTTTTTTTTTTTTTTTTTTTTTTTTTTTTTATGCTTTTTGAATGAGTTAAATAGAGTTTAGAACACTACAGCAGCCTGTGTTTGGTGGTAGGGATGACCACTACCAATAATGACAGAAGCCATTATCGGTAATGGCTATTTACAATGTGAGCAGTGGTCATCCATTACCGGTAATGCTATATTTCCTTGTAAAATTCTTCATTTTCCTCCTTTCTTCTTTTACTCACAACTTTTGCATACGAACTCCGATTTCCACGTACTTTATATGCACGGAAAGCTCTCGAGTTGTACTTTCTAAATCTTGGGGTTTTGAGGTCAAAATATTTTTAGAAAGAGAGTTGTTTTCTTAATACCAGATTTGCCCCTCGTGTGTGCACTTTGTCTTCTTTGGCCCATATATTCTACTTCACTTTGCTTTCGGCCATGGGATTCAATGTGTGGTATCTTATCACCGCTGGGAATATGTTTTATAAGTTTTTAAGTCTTGGGTAGGCATTTTGGGGTTTTTGAATTCTTAGGGTTGCGAGTGAGCAGTTTAGAGAGTCGTATTGCTTTACTTTTGAACTGTAGATGCCTGTGCTTTCTTTTGATCTTTCTTGCTTGCATTGTTGTTGGTTTATCAGTGTTGGTTGGGTCCTTTGGAGGACCACTTGCATTGGATGCATCAAGCATTTGCATTGGGAGGCTCGTGGAGCCACAAGGGTTGGAAAACCACAACTGCATTGAGGTAGGGATAAGTAACCTCTTACTTCTAATGATGATATGATTGTTTTATATCTGTTTGAGAACTTCGTGAATATTAAACACATTCGAACCTTATGATTTATGAATACTTGAGAACCTCATTTATCAAATGGTTAAATAGATACATGGAATATAACGGTTTGAGAACGATTATTGTGTGGCATATTTATGAAATGAAATTAAAGCACAGAACTGTGATTTTTGAGATCTTAACTATGCTTTTTGGAAAGTCATCTAGAAACGGAAGGTATGTTTATATAAACTGGGGAACACCCTTTTGACTATATGTTTTTAAGGAAATGTTTAAGAAGGCATAAGGTGAAGTGCTTTTGTAAATAACTTGGAGATTCTTGGTTTATAAACTTATGCCTGTTTTCTGAACTGGATTACAACTGAAAAGGATGATGAGATATTTTAACTAGTTGTTCTCTAAATTTTGGATTGAACTGAAGGTTTGGAAATGAATACAATATTCATGTGTTATGATGTATCTACACTGGAAATATGGTTTTGTCTTAAGAACTGTTTTCTATAAATGATGATGGATTATCAATGATTTTAGAAAAATGCCTTGATACGTTGATATGCCACTTATTTATAGCTTTACCTGCTCGCTTTGGAAATTGGTTTGAATATATATATTCTTGCTGCTATGCATGGTTCTGGCTCGGTTTGTATCACAGGGAGGTTTCTTTATAAGGGCCCATGGTCCTGGGTGGAGCCTTAGTGCGGACCCGAAGTTTATAGCCCCGTAGTGGCTCGACAGTTGGCCGTGTGTTATAGGCAACTGATCGGTTTCTCTCGAGAGGTCAGACCCCGTAGTGGTCGGTTTCGGTTACGCTGGTACCGGTGGCTTGTTAGCCAAGAACCAGTAACTTGTAATACGCTCACGAGCCTGGGTTCGATGGACATGGATGATATGGTGAGACACATTAAATAGATAGTTGACATATGGAACAACTTGATTAATTGTTTTCACTGAAAGACCACACAAGTTTATAACTGCTTTATTACTGTTTTATAAACATAAAGGAAACTTTGTTTATTTAAATATTCCATGTATCATTGTATTGTTGTTATTTGTAGAGGTTACCTTATTCCTACTGAGCACGTTGGAGCTCACCCCTGCTTTATGCAGCAGATTTCAGGTTGGCTTGGGGTCGCATTCTTGGTTGAACAAACTCTGCTCGAGGGTTGTTGGATAGCTGCATAGTATATTCTACATCGGGACCTGCATAATTTTGAGATTTTTGAGATGTGTATTATCTATATTTTCCGTAATAACAGGATTTGTCACTATTTGTGGCATAGCCTATCTGCCAGGGATGTTGGCATTATTATAATTTGACTTATCATTATTGTATAAGACGTTTGGGACATTTGTATGAGCATAACATTTCATATTGTCAATTATGTCTATATTTCTTGTCTCTCGTGAGGATATATGAATGTGCAGGTCAGGTTGTACCTCTATCTTGCACGTGTTGACCTATCCGGAAGGGTCGGTACGATTGTTAGGTTGGGGCGTTACAAATAGTGGGAGTATCATTAAAGTAGTAACAATAAAGAATGGTTAATAATATATATATGTGATATATAAATGCATGTGATGTATGTTAATAATCTGATGAGACCTAAAACCCCTCAATTTCAAAATTAAATTGTAAGTAAGAGGCATATGAGTGCTTTATCCTGGCCTCCTACCATTACAAGATAGGTGAATCTTTATGGTGGATGTGTTTGGCTGCAGATATGTGGGAACACATTCATTATGAAGGTTCAAACCAGCTTGTTACATATTGGATATCATGAGGTGAGATAATGGGGCTTACCAAGAAACTAATATGTGAGGGATGCTACATTCAATTGACCATACTCATGTGAATGGTAGGTGTGATTTAACTAAAGAACACTAACCAAGAAACTATTATGTGAGGTTACTGTAATTTAGAAGCTAAAGGAAGGTTGGAACTTGCTTAGTGAAGCATTGGATAAAGAGTTATCCACCCCTTTGGATTAGTGGTCCAAGAAACTATCATGTGAGGTTCACTATTTCAAATGGGACCCCAATCCCCATTAAGAATTCAAATTTTGAATTCTCGAATCCTATAGAGGGTGTATGGGATTTGATAAAATAGTGGGAGACACCATAAAACTAAAGACTAAGTTATTATGGTTTAATGAAATATATATTAATCTGTTACTTATTTTTGTAGATATCATGGTTATACTCAAACAAATATCTGAAACTGAATTTGACTATTGTTTGACTGAATCTTGTAACAATGAGCCATCTAAAGAATTAGGAATCGTTCCTAGTGCAGGATTTTATCTATCAGTTAGCTCTGCTTGCTTTTGGGTATTGGATACCGGTTCTAGTTCTCACATATGTAACAATATTAAAGAACTTAGAGGAAGCAGATAATTGGGTCGAGATCAAGTTTCCCTTCGAGTAGGAAATGGAGCAAACGTTGCTGCATTAGCTGTTGGGACTTGTGACTTGATTTTACCATGAGGGCATGTTCTGAAATTAGAAGACTGTTTGTTTATGCCAAGTATAGCCAGGAACATTGTTTCGGTTTCATCCTTAACACGTTCTGGCTATCGATTTGTTTTCGATAGGAATGGTTGTACTATTTCTATTGGGAATAAATCAGTTGGTTCGGGCATATATCTAAACGGTCTATATTTCTTGAACATGGATGGTAGTATAAACTGTTTAGAGAAGAATCATAATGCTAAAGGGCATAAAAGACCTCGTGATGAAAATGACTAAACCTATGTATGACATTTAAGATTAAGTCATATTAGTGAGGAAAAGATTAATAGGTTAGGTAAGGATGGGCAATTGGGCTCATATGTACTTGTACCCTTACCTACCTGTGAACCTTGTCTCATGGGTAAAATGACCAAATCGCCCTTTACTGGTCACAGTAAGAGGGCAGGAGATATACTAGGGTTAATACATTCTGATGTATGTGAACCTTTAAATAAGGTTGCCAGGGGTGGTTTCACCTACTTCATTACCTTCACCGATGATCACTCACGGTTAGGGACTGTGTATCTTATAAAACACAAGTCTGAATCCTTTGAAAAGTTCAAAGAGTTCAGAGCTGAAGTAGAGAAATAGACTGGCAAAAGTATTAAAGCTCTTCGATCGGATCGATGAGGAGAATACTTAACCACTGAGTTTTTGGATCATTTGACTGAGGCTGGCATATTATCGCAGTGGACTCCTCCTGGTACACCTCAACTTAATGGTGTATCTGAAAGGAGAAATCGTACTCTGATGGACATGGTACGATCGATGCTGAGTTACACTGATATGTCAATATCCTTTTGGGGATATGCATTGGAGACAGCTGCTTACTTGTTGAACAGGGTTCCTTCCAAATTTGTCCCTAAGACACCATATGAGATGTGGTATGGGAAGAAACCAAGCCTTAAGCATCTAAGGGTTTGGGGTTCTATTGCATACGTTAAGAACCAAAATGCAACCAAATTAGAAGCAAGATCGAACAAATGTAGATTTGTGGGATACCCAAAAGAGTCTTTGGGATACTATTTCTATCACACTAGTGAAGAGAAAGTCGTCGTTAGTAAGTTTGCCGTGTTCTTGGAAAAAGAGTTTATTCAAGAAGGAGGCAAAAGTCAAGTGATAGATCTCGAGGAATTATCCGAGAGTACACAAATCAACACTAATACCACTCCTGCCCCTGTTGAGGCAGAACCTATTGTTACACCACCACTTCGTAGATCTAATAGGATATCTGCTCCTCCAAATAGATATGGTTATCTTCATGAGATGAGAGAGGAGTTGTTTCTTGGCGACAAGGAACATCCAGATGATCCTACTACATACGAAGGAGCGATGTTGGACATCGACTCGAGTAGATGGCAAGAGGCCATGAAATCTGAAATGGATTCGATGTATTATAACCAAGTCTAGACTTTGGTAAATCCACCTAAGGGTATAGTACCTATAGGCTGTAAATGGATTTACAAAAGGAAGATAGGCTCGGATGGAAAGGTAGAGACCTACAAAGCTAAACTAGTGGCAAAAGGATATAATCAAAAGCAAGGTGTTGACTATGAGGAAACGTTTTCGCCAGTAGCTATGCTGAAATCCATTAGGATCTTGTTGGCTATAGCCGCACACTATGTGTAACACCCCACACAGGGTAACCCCTATGCGGAAATGCCACAGTGACATAAAATACCAAGCGCTTATCTTTTGAGTAATTTCTTTTTCAAATTAACACAGTTTAAAACAGTTTTTCAAAATACGCGTGCGGAAGTCTTTAAATATTTTTTTTTTTTCAACATCTCAACAGTTAAAGATAGCGCTGAGTACTAGTTTGTATCCTGAGTACAGTCCCGTAATGTACCCAAATTCCAAAAACATCCATTTAGTTTACTGAGTTGGATAGAGTCTCATGCTGATAACGTGTCATCCTCTTAAAGAAAACACATAGCAGAAAAATAAACAAACACCAGGATTTACATGGTTCAGCAAATTGCCTAGTCCATGGCGAGTCATTTTTATTATTGTTATTCATATTACAAGAATACAATATCTTCTTATCTCAATACATTCAGAAATATTCACATCCTTCCATATTCTCATATCTGTCAACAAATTTTATCATCAGCCAAATATCACATAAATAAATCATCATATCTGTAATTCATTTATATATATTACAGAATATATCCATCACTTTTTCACAATAAATAATTTTACAGTACATGCATGCTTTATGCATATGACAGATATATGATGCAATGCTCATGCAGTCATACCTGTCATTTTCTCTGTTCTGCTTTTCCTGCAAAACATCAACACATAACAGATGGCTACCTCATTTTTAAGGTACTCAACCATCTTAACCACAACAGCATCCCCTCCTTTTTAGGATGTATATCACCCAATCCCCACCTTTTTAGGACCTACCGCGATTGTCACTCATTGACAAGAGGATTTACGTACTATTTTTAGCAAGGGTGATATATTAGTGCACTAACTGTTTCCTAGGATCTTTTGTCCTATCGGTGGTATCTCAACTCCACAGTTACAAAAATAATCATAAATGCATATGATTTTCTATGCAATATATTTCACATGTAACTGTGTCTCATGCCAGATGCAATTATGCAATACATATGGCATACATCTCATATCAACAATTCATGTATGTCAATTTGTGCATACATTTCATAGTATATCAGCTCAACATATATCTCATATCAACATTTATATCAGTGATATACAAATAAATCATTCTGCTCACTCAACTTGAGCCACCACATGTAACTGTGCCACTGTAACACCCCGTACTTCTCCAAGTAACAATATTGTCCGCTTTGCTTGCACGCGTAACATGCGCTCCCATTTACTCATATCCACATGACAAGTGCACGGTTTTATTTTCTCAAAACACATTGTTACTATGAGATGTATGGAATTTACTGTTAAGCCCAGTCACTTTCTCATAACATCATCACCACATGCCATATGCCAATTTTATGTGCAATAATTATGGCAAATATCACAAGTATGTATTTTATACATAACAATTAACATGCTTCATCATTTTATTCATAATAATAACAGCATGTTATAAACTTTACAAATATCGCATGCATATATTAACAATTTTTATATATGCCAATATAATTTCCATCACTGGTATTTTCAAGATCTTTTACTAATCATCCTGATTTTATAAAAAATCAATTATTCATGATTTTTAACTATTTTCCAAAGACTCACAATTTGGAAGATAGTTAATTTTCTATCCACATGTATTTTTCTACAAAATAATCCATTCTAGGATACTTGTCTGATTTTTGTAGAATTTATCAAATTTTGTTAGATTGAAAAATCATACTAGAATAGTCAAAATACCATGAGGTCACATGGTAAGCCTTATGGTGCACCTTCACTATGCTCCATAATTTTCTAGGCTCTTTCATGCCTCCCAAACAGCAACTTTTATACCCATTAATATCAACTTAATTTAATAGGATTTTTAAAAATAATTCCAAGTCAAAATGATATTCACAAGCACTAATTTGCAATCGAGGTTGTATGGTCTACTATGCACCTTCACCACACAGGATTATACATGCACACTCACGTACATGTTACGTCCATATTTTCCATCTTTTTGGCCAACTTTGCACACTTATATCTCCTTCGTTACTCATCCAATTTGGATGATTCAAGATGTTATAGAATCTGTGTGATACAAGCTTTCAAAATATAATGGTGGTGTATAACACCTCCCATCCGAACATATTTAAAAATAATGCCGAAGTAGGCTCGTTAATAAAATTTCAGATTTTTCGGCAACTTCGGTTCTCAATTTCTCTCACAATTCACATCCAATTGAAGTGATTCAAAGTTCTAAATTCATATAAAATCAATCTATACCATATATGTAAAAATCATAATTTTTCGATAAACTATGAAAATACACCTTGTGGCTACTATTAAAGCTTCAAGGAAACTTTCTCTCTCTAGAAATTCCCATTCATCCATGGGTCTTTTTCCATGATTCTTGTCTCTAAAAATCCATAAATTCAAGCTTTACAATATACTCAAATTTCAGAATTTTCGGACATATACACAATATAATACAAATTTTCAAAGTTTCAGTATTTCTAAACTTCAGAAAATTATAGAAATTAATCTACTCATCGGAAAATTCCCAAATTTGGTACACATGATCCTGAATTGATATAGTTGATAGGAAAAATAGTCCCAAAGTTTCAACTTTTCATTTTCATATAAAATCAAAATCCAAGATTTGAAATCCTCATTGATATACATATATTATATATATGCAAATCATTATTTCATCATTAAATCATACCATATTCAATCCAAAAATTGAAATATAATCAAAATAGAAATAATATCTCACCTCACTAAGCTCGGAATTATGCAATTAAATTACCGAGTATTCTGCGATTGTGCAACTCCATCTTCCCCTTAGCTTCTCATTTTTTTCTCTCCTTCTCTTTCTTTTCTTTTCTTCTCTCTTATTTTTCATTCTCCTCTTCTCCGACTCTCCTCCTATTTCTTCTGAGCTCTCTCCTTTTTATCTTTTTCCCGAAGACTTCCCTCCTCCTTATCTCTTTCTCTCCCCCTCACTCATTGCAGACAACCCTTCTTATCTTTTTCTTTTCTTTATTCTTTTTTTTTTCTCTCCTCTTCTTTCTCTCTTCTCTCTCTGCCGACAACCCTCCCCCTTTAGCTCTTTCTTTCCTCTCTCCCTTATCCTGTCTCTCCACCTCCCATTGTATATTATATATATATATATATATATATATATAGACACACACTCTCACACACACACAACACAACACAACACAACACAACACAACACACCCCACCCACTACCCAACAAATTGGGTGGGGTCCCACCCTATATATATATATATATATATATATATATAATCAATCATTCACTCCATTATAATTATAATGCGTTCCTCCACCACTTGCCGACATAATAATGCATTTCAATTATAATGCATTACTCCACCACTTGTCGACACAATAATGCATTTCAATTATAATGCATTCATAATACTCTCATGCACCCTTCTCAAAAAGTGTCCACATGGCACACTATGGCCAATAACAAAATTCCATGTGTGCAATAAATAAAATAAAATAATAATAATTAAGAAAAATTTACTATTGAAAATTTCGGGGTCTCACACTATGACTATGAGCTATGTCAAATGGATGTAAAGACCGCCTTCCTTAATGGAAACATTGAGGAAGATCTTTATATGGAACCGCCTAAGGGCTTTATATCTAGTGGTGAGGACCACAAAGTGTGCAAGCTACAGTGGTCCATTTATGGACTAAAACAAGCTTCTCGAAGTTGGAACATTCGATTCAATGAAGCAGTCAAATCGTTTGGCTTCCTTCAGAATATGGATTAACCATGTGTGTACAGGAAGGTTAGTGGGAGTGCAGTCACATTTTTGGTCCTATATGTGGACGACATCCTAATCATTGGGAATGATGTAGGAATGATTTCACCGGTAAAACTTTGGCTCTCTAGCAACTTCTCCATGAAGGATTTGGGAGAAGCAACCTACATACTAGGTATAAAGATCTATAGAGATAGATCTAAGAGGTTGCTTGGTCTCTCACAATCCATGTACATAGATAAAATACTGAAGAGGTTCAGTATAGAGAATTCTAAGAGGGGTTTACTTCCCTTTAGACATGGAATTCATCTCTCCAAGGATATGTCTCCTAAGACAGATCAAGAGAGAGAGCATATGAGTAAGATCCCTTATGCATCAGCTGTGGGGAGTCTTATGTATGCTATGCTATGTACAAGACCTGATATCAGTCATGCTGTAAGTGTTGTCAGCAGATATCAGTCTAACCCAGGTGAAGCACACTAGGTGGCAGTCAAGGGCATCCTTAAGTACTTGAGAAGGACTAAGGATTTGGTTCTTGTCTATGGAGGAGATGAGCTCAAAGTAGATGGTTTCATAGACTCTGACTTTTAGTCAGAAATAGATGATAAAAAGTCTACATCTGTATATTTATTCTCCTGAAATGGTGGAGTGTTTAGTTGGAAGAGTTGTAAGCAGTTACAGCGGATTCCACTACAGAGGCTGAGTATGTAGTTGCCTCGGAAGCAAAGCTGTTTGGATAATATTGAATTGTTCAATATTATAATCTTATGTCTCATCAGAAGTCCAAACACATTGATAGGCGCTTCAAGATGATTTGAGAAATCATAGATAGAGAAGATATCGGTATGCAAAGAGTAGCATTTGAGGATAACACCTCAGACCCACTTACCAAGGCTCTTACCCGGAAAGTCTTGGATTGACATCTTGAGAAGATGGGGATGAAGTATGTCACTAATTGGATTTAGTGCAAGTGGGAGATTGTTAGAAGTATGCCCTAAAACCAATTGTTAGATTGCGTTTAGGGAACTTATATTTCATTATATAATCATGTATGAAACTTTATTCATTAATGATATGGCTAATTTTATTATGTAAACTTGTGTTTAATTACTGTTCATCATAAAGTCCTTGGATAGTATGATAGAGAGTAATATCTCAAGTGTTGAGATAGAGAGACTTACAACTCTCAAGTACATCTATCCTAAACCAGTTCCTGATCATAGGTTTATATATTTGGACGATTATAAACCGTTAAGATTAGCACAAGTTATACTAGCTCCATGGGAGGATGGTGAGTCTCGAGTTATATGAGTAGAGACACTATAGTAAACCTGGGGGTGCTTGTTAGAGAACAAGTACACCGAATGTGACCAATATGAGTACAGTTTATGGAATTCTATTTGTATGTCAAAAGTTGCTCATGTGTATAGTCACATTTGTAATCCTTAGACCTGAGACACCACATGTTATCTTATGAATAAATTACTAGAGTTTGATAGTATCTCGTACACCCTTAATTATAAAGATGTAATCGGTGCTCATTGGCTCTAGAGAGTTGTGTATGAAGATAGGTGAGTGTGCGATAGGGGATCACCACCCTTAATATGAAAGGGCGAATGTCATGGTTAGTTCATAGATACTATTTCAATGAAGTCTTTGGCCAAAGCAGAAGGTAACCAAGGAAAAGTGTTTTCAAGGGATTACCTAATTGAGATTATACTCTGATGAACTTGTAACATATGATTAAGTTATGGCTTGACATGAATCCATACTCAACTAACTTAATCAAGACATTATTTGATGAGGGATTATCTATAGCACAAAGGGTTCATTTACACATTCGTATATTCACCCACACCTAGGGTATGTCATGACATATTGCTAGATGCCACTCATGACTAGTGAAAGCCTAATAATAAGAGTTATCATTGAGGGCAAAATTGGAATTGTTCCAATTGAACCTAAAAATAGAAAGTTTCTATTTTGGGAGACATTGAGATGTCCCCTGCCACTACTAGGTTGGGATGAACCCAATGGGTCACACATATAAGGACATAAGTGAGGTTCTTGAACTTGTGAGAGGGGTACACTCTAATTAATATATGCTTGACTTTAATTAATTAATGGTTAATTATTTAAGAGTCAAAAGGATATCTAATTCAAGAGTGTTAGTAACCTAAATGGGGTTAATAGTCAAAACACCCTAAAAGAGGAGAAGTCTATAAAAGGAGAAGGGAACCCTAGTAGAACATAAGTTATTCTTCCAAGGGCTCCCTCCCTCTCTTGGCCGCCACTCTCTCTCTCCCTCTCCATGCTTGCTTTTTCAAAGTGTTGGAAAATCAAGAAGGTTTAATAACTCTTGTGTTCGTGTGGGCTAACATTGGAGGCCACCATACTTTTGGGGCTTGGAGTATTGCGAGGACGATCATCAAAGAGGACGAGCATTGCAAAGGAACATCAAAGAACAAGTAAACTTTATTTATTGTTTTTATTTAAAGTTAGATTCGATTCATCGTTAGAGTTCGATTCTTGAGATGAGTACTATGGAAATTTTTTAAATCCTACCTTCCGCTGCGTTCCCATGTGGTATTCTTTCACGAACATCACCCGAGGTCGAACAACAGACACGCCGATGCCCTTGCGCCCTTGGCCTCGAAAGTGACTATGGGTGGCAAGGAAAAATTAAACATCGATATCAAACAGCGACCTCTTTCCTGTCCCGTATTGAATCTTGTACCAGAAGACGACCCCGAGAAGGATGACTGGCGAAAACAAGTTTTGAAAGAGCTCGAACAAGCAAAACTCAATATCGACAGACCGCAAGGTCTCGAGAAATACTATGACCAGGGCAGAGAGCTATACTTCAGAGGGTCTGACGGCGTCCTTTCGAGATGCTTAGGGCAGATCGCAGCCAAGAAAATACTTGAGACCGCTCATGAATGATATTATGGTAGAAATAAAGTGCCATTATACAGAAGGATTCAACAACAAGGATACTACTGGCTGTCGATGGCAAAGGATGCGAGTGAGATCCAAGGTCAGTGCCCAGAGTGTCACGGTCTCCCTGACCCCTTCGAAAGGGGGACGGTCGAATTAGTGGAATGGCAACAACCCTATATCGACTTCTTAAAAGAAGGGACCTTACCATCAGAAGTGAAAGATGCAATTTTGATAAAAAAGAAAGCTCCGAGGTACTTCCTAAGGGAAAGTGTACTTTATCGGAGGGGATGGCATGGTATGCCCTTAAGGTGTATTGGAGAAGGTGAAATACCCGTAGTCCTAAGGGAAGCCCACGAGGGCGACTGTGGCGAGCATCAAGGGGGTGCGAAATTATTCCGACACCTGCTCCACTTGGGATACTATTGGCCTACGATGGAGAGAGATGCCCAAGACTTTGCGAGGAAGTGTCGACTGTGTCAAACCCACGCAAATCGGATTAGAGCTCTTGCTGTCGACCTCCATAGCCTCAGCACGCCCTAGCCTTTTCACACTTGGGCAATGGACCTCATCGGACCGATCTCACCCTCAGGGTGTGGGAACATCTAGATCTTAGCCGCGACCGAATGCTACACGAAGTGGGTCGAAGCGATCCCACTTAGGAGGGCAACTGGTGGCACAATTGTAAATTTAATTAAGGAGCACATTATTTGCAGGTTTGGGATCCCTAAAAGGATCCTATCAGACAATGGGACATCGTTTGTGAACAAGCAAGTTCGAGAAATGCTAGCAAAATAAATGGTCAACCATGTCAAGTCAACGACTTATTATTCTAAAGGGAACGGCTGGCCGAAGCCACTAACAAGACGTTACTAAGAATTCTAAGTCGAATGGTGCATGAGCAGTCGAGATCGTGGCACGACCAGTTGTCTTTGGCTCTTTGGGCTTACAAGACGTCGAAGAGAGGGGCAACTGGCGCGACCCCATTCTCCTTGGTGTACGGCGCCGAGGCCGTCCTAGCGGTCGAGATCGCTGTACCTTCTGCAAGGTTCGCTCTTCACAGCGAGGCCGACCCTAAAGAAAGATTAACTGACCTAGAGGCTCTCGAAGAACGAAGGAACAAAGCAAACACCCACCTCCAGGTTTATTAAAGGAGGGTAGCGCTAGCCTACGATAAGCTTGTGCGACCGAGGACTTTTG
Source organism: Hamamelis virginiana (assembly GCA_017140935.1). Taxonomy (NCBI): domain Eukaryota; kingdom Viridiplantae; phylum Streptophyta; class Magnoliopsida; order Saxifragales; family Hamamelidaceae; genus Hamamelis; species Hamamelis virginiana. The sequence goes on from JAESVK010060654.1 coordinate 21,500, forward strand.
CAGTGGGGGACTTAGTTTTAAAGGCAACAGATCACATAAGGAGAGGATTACCCGCACCACTTAAGTTCGCCCCCAAATGGGAGGGACCTTATGTGGTACGGGAAGCCAATGAAAGTGGCTACTATCGACTCTCCAAACCCGACTCCGACGACCTCTTCCCCTCTATTAATGCAGTCTGGATTAAAGCTTACTATGCTTAGGTCGCATTTACTTTTGTCGCATTTACTTTTGTAACTTCCTTATTTTGTTCGCTTCGAAATTATGACAAGATGTTTTTTTATTGTGGCATCCGTCGAGAATTAATGTGAAGAAATATATATACAGAAAGCAAAACGAGGCCAAAAAAAAAGGGGGGGTTTCCTTTCATTCATATCTCAAAATTACACTTTTTCAGTTACAAAAAAAGAGAAGGCTAATCTATATCAATCTCGGCCCTATGATTGCATCTACGTTGATATTACACTTCTGAGCCTTCTTTCCTTGTGCCCTCGCCATCTCCTTTAGCTCGGTTATTTTTGCCTTAATCTGGCCCTCTTCTTCCTCTAACACCTTCAGTCGATCCTTGTAAAGGATAATTTCGGCGCATGTGTGGGCATACTCAATCACAGGACGTACTCTGTCATAACACGACAGCAGCCACTTGATGTCGAACCCAACAAGCTCTAGGTCGTCCAGGCCGGAATTCAAAAATGCCATATCGCGGTCGGTTAAGCTCGTAGGGTGTTGGTCTTGAGAAGGCGAATTATGCTCACCAACACTGACAAATAAGTACAGCGAAGAAGGGGTTGGCAATCTTGCAGCCTTTCCTGAAGTCCCCATGTTTCACGATCGCGCGATGAAGGATCGAAGCCTTTCTGCGAGAAATGCCATACTCGTCATTTATCTCGACCTCATCGGCAGCAAGGGCGATACGATCCTTCGGATCTGGGTCAGCTGCATGGGGTCGATGTGGAAGGACGTCGTGGCGAGCACATCGTTCATGCTACATGGGCAAAAGAAGCAACATGAGGCACGGTATCCCCACCCAATAAAGACACGAAATAGCGAAAAATAGCAGTACCTGGAGAATCTTGATGGCGAGGGAGATAGTTGCTCTTTGATTTCTTTGAAATGCTCTTTGCGCTCTTAGGATCCGCAATAAGGCTCGATCGGGGTCCTTGCACACAACGTCGACCTCACTGCCTTTTCCCTGGACGAACCTATAGAAGTAGTGGCCTTCACAGCGACCACCCTTTTCACTAAACCAGCAAGGGCTGGGTCGCTCACATTTGTAGGGGTGTGTTCTGCTGGGGTTTTCGCAAGAGGCGAAGTTGCCCGATCCTCACCCTTCTCCCCTTCATCGCCTCTAGATCTGGACTCCTCCAAGCCGGACCTTGTCGATGATTCCTCTGAACCCGACCCCTCCGAGCTTGAGCCCTCAAAACTGGACCCAACCCCTTCGGATACCCAGACCTCCTTATGCTCGGGCACTTCGATCTGATGTTCATCCCTGGGGGGCATAGGGGCGATAGGGGTTACTTTTCCTTTACCCATCCAGGACCTGTAGGTCGGCTCGACTTTAGGTTCTCCTTCGACCTCCTCACCGTCATCTTCCAAGACCAGCTTCCTCGTTGGATGAGGTGAGGGGAATTGTTTGAGAGTGGGATGCTTCGGCGCAACATCGTCCTCAGGAAGGACCTAGCAAACAAGTAACGAAATCAGGATGGGATCTAAGCAAGTGTGAATAAATGGCAAGTTGCAAATAATGTTTGTTTACCTCGACCCGAGCTTTCTTTGAATTGCTAGGTTCTTCGATGGATGGAGGCAGGCGCTTCGTTGGGATAGGGAGCTGGGTCGCCACTGCCTCCTTCTCCTTCTCCTTCTGGGCTTTCGCCCTTGTTTTCCTAGGAGAAAGAGGTGGTTGGGGCACGACCTCGACGGTCTGAGGAGCAGCTTTTGCCCTGCCTGGGGATTAGTCGAAGAGAGTAGTCCCCATTCGTTACGATCCTAGTGGGAGGGATTGAGGGAGGAGATCGGACAAATTCCCTCAAGGCCTGCAGGTTCCTGTTCCAGAACTTCACTTGCTCAGAGGTGTACACGTCCTGTCGCTAGCTCTGGGCCAGGTAAAGTTACAACCTTTAGGTCAAGAAAATTATTGGCGCCCTCAACTTGGGTGAATCTCGAGCACAAGTAATTAAAGTCGGGTGTGATTATGTACACGAAAGGGGTGCATTGGTCGAAGCCAAACTGCCTCGACACCCTGTAGGGACTATATACCACCACTTTCTTCTCGTCCTCCAGGAAGGCAGGGAGATGGACATAGAAAGCAGCCATCATGATTTTATGGTACAGGCCGTTAATCTCTCCCTTTGGGTCGACAGAGACCTGTTCTTTTGCGAAGAAGGCTGGGCGACGATAACCTGGTAGTTTCGGTACATAAGGGTGAGGGGTGAAACTGACAGCTGAATCAATAAAGTCACGGATGTGCCTCCGAGGGCTGGATTTCGACCATCTAAGGGCGCGACTAAACCCATCCTTATCTTTAGACTCAGGAACATATGTCGAAGCTGGGAGAGGTCGGGGGGCATATCTAGGGAAGCACTAATAGATGAGCATTTGGAGGAAAGCAGCGCTGGCAATGGTATTGACTGAATATAGACCCATCGATTTCTCCATGTCGTTCAGAATAAGGTCGAGGCGGCAGTAAAGGTTCCCAACAAAAATGGGGGTAAGCGTGAACTTGCATCCCCTCGCAATCTTAATAGCCAATGGGATGACACAGGTGTTGAGACCCCCTTCAGGAGCGCCCTCCATCACATAGCGCCGCAACTACATGGCTATAAACGCTTCAAAATACAGATCGCCCCCTTCCTTGGCGAGTCAGCCCACGACTCATGGTTTTTGGTGTCGTAGTCCCTGAAGAAGTAACGAACCCACGTCTGCCAGGAATTCTTTTGAGGGTCGGCCTTGTTACCCTGAGAGAAGGCCGACTTGAACTTAGAAGCGACCCCCAAAGCTTCCACCAATCCCTCCTCCACTTGCTTCTCCGATTGGGTGAGCACGAACGTGTTAATGTCTTTGCGACCGAAGACGTCGAGGCGCATCAAGACGCTCACGTCCTCAAGGGTCGGCATGAATTCCCCCCACGTTGCGACGAAGGTGTGTGTCCCCGCACACCACCTCGACAACAAGAAATTAAGCCCGGCCTTATCTCGGGGAACCTTTAGCATGACGCTCATCCTCACAGCACTGAGGATCCCTGCCTTTTGAAGCATCCTCCTATTTTCCCCAATCGAGAGAGTATCCTTCACCCAGGCATCCCATTAGGTCGTTGGGAGGGAGAAAGAGGCGAAGGCAAGCAGTGATTCAGGATAATCCCCTATCTCGATGCGAAAGCGAGTTATGGCCGCGCCGTTGATAGGGACACTCTCGTCGCCGGGGTTTCTTCGTAAGGGTACATGGCCACATGAGTGAGTGAGCCCCCTAAGGCTTCGCCCTTATCAGCGATCTTCTAAAAACTGTCCTCAAGAAGGGGCGAAGCCTTCCACGTATCGACCCGAGGAACTTGCGGGATTGTTTTGTCACTATACTCCAATGAGGCGACTGTGACGGTCGCAGGTAGAGACTGCTCGACGAAAGCCATTGCGGGTTCGGAGAACACGAGAGAGAGAAAGAGAATAAGGGAGCTTGAGAGCAAGAAACTGCGACCTCGTAGTGAAAGTTGTGAAAGCGTACAAATGAATAGGACTAAAGGGTATTTATATCAGGGGGTGCAATGATGGCGCATCTGATCATGTGTCCGGCACCGCCGAAGCGTCGTATCGCATTAAATGCACTCTGACGATCCACTGTCCCGCTAATGAGGGAACGACATGTTCGCCTTTGGTTCGAAAACCTTCTGTCTGACAGGATGCGAAACGTCGCACCCTCGCGCCCCTACCGCCTATGCGCAAGGCTGCAATGGTGCGGGGGGGAAATGTTGATAAAAGAAATCAAGACAAACGACACAGGTCGTGTGTCTCCTCGAGGGAAGGGGGGTCATATCCCTTTGGTCGCGACCTTGTCGCGCGAGGTCGCGGTCCCAGGAATCCCATTTTCTCCTAGTTAGTTGCACTTGTGCCCTCCCCTTTGCTGGATAGAGTTGAAGGGGACGCCAAGGAGGGCTTCACGACGCCGGTGTTCTCTCAACCTACCCCTTAACATGGTAGGACGAAGAACGGTCTCCACCAATCGTTCTATTTACAGGCGAGGGCGACAAGATGCTATTAGCACTTTTCCCCTTCCCTTTCTCCTTATACTTATACAAACATATGCGAGCTATAAAAAAAGTGCACGCCCTGTTGTCAGAACAAGGTTGAAGGATGGGGGATTGGATTGGTGGTTGGGACAGAAGGTCGTTAAGGCGAAGAAACGCCCTCGCAAGGAGGCAGGGTCGCCCCTTCGTCTTAACCAGGTTGGTTTAGTGATCCAAGGTACGACATATGAGCAATACAACATACCTCTCTCTCTCTTCATTTATTGACCTTCTGCCTCGGGCAGTGTGTACGCCTGCAATGAGGGCTATGGCCGCCGTTGCAGGCCCTAGGTCGCACCCTCTTATGTTAAAACATAGGACGGCGGCACAATACTAGTCAAATCATGTATCCATTTTCATGATTAGAGAATGGCAGGGAACCAGGGTGTTCCTCTCAGTTATGCCCTAGCCCTCCTGTCATTGATTTGACTGTTTCGTACTGGCCATCCTTCCCCTATAAAAGGAGAGTGTTAATTCCATTAAAAGCATCTCAACAACCGGGACAAGAAGGGAGAAGAGGGCTTAATTGCTAGTGTTATTCCATAAGTTGCTAGATGTCATTAATTGCTAGTGTTAATTCCATATGTTGCTAGATGTCACTCATGACTAGTGTAGGCCTAATGATAAGTGTTATCATTGAGGGCAAAATTGGAATCGTTCCAAATTGAACCAAAAATAGAAACTTTCTATTTTAGGGAACATGAGATGTCCCGAGCCACTACTAGATTGGGGTGAACCCAATGGGTCACACACATAAGAACATAAGTGATCTTCTTAAATTATTGGGAGGGGAATATTCTAGTTTATATATGTATGACTCTTATTATTAAAGGTTAATAAGAAAGAGGTCAAGGATATACATAACTAGGATATTGTTATTCTAAATAGTGTTTGGTCAAGCTAGCACTTGTAACCAAACATCATTAAAAGAGAAGAGGACTATAAATATGATGCTACAAGCATTAGGGCTAGACACTCTATGCTGAGCCTCTCTCTCCTAGCCGTCCTCTCCCCTCTTCCCTCTCTAGCTTGTGATCTTTTCAAGGGTTGTGAAGATACAAGGGATTCGAGGAGTTTTGTGTTCGTTTGGACTAGCATTGGAGGCTTCCATACTTTTGGAGCTCGGATTCGATCGAGGTTACATCAAAGGCAATGATCAAGTAAGTATGTTTTAAATATGTTTAATTCATGTACTTGTATATATGTTCATGATTCTATGTTTGTGTTTGAATCTTGGTATGGTTGTGATTGAGAATCATTTTATAAAAATTTTTATACGATGTATTTCTTCCGCTGCGATTCTTGTATCACATTCTTTCAGTGGTATCAGAGCCAACTCAAACATGATCATGAATATGATGATGGCTATTGATGGGTATAATTTATTAAAATCAAAGTTTTAAGGGTTTTTGATGAACAAACCCAGAATCCCGTTTTTCTGGAGCATGCCCACTTGTTTGGCTTGTATCTTTATCAAAACATATCCAAATCGCATGAGGTCGGTCTTGTTTCGATCGTGACTCGATATAGAACGTTTCTATATCAATTTTGGAATTTTTACAAGCCATTGAGGCAGCGTTTGGAGGCAAAACAGCCACTGGACAGAACCCAGTTTTTTTGCAGAAAATTTTATAAAGTTTTCTTGTTTTGCTTGTTTTGTTCAAACCACTCAATGACTTCCCTTTGAACTTCATAGAAGTGTTTTATGGAAGTATTCTAAGGGTTCTATGAGTCGGCCATGATGGGGAAAGTCCCCTATAGGTTTCAGCCATTGGGGTTTAGTCCCCTTTGTGTATTGCTTCAAGGGTTTTGACAAAAACCCCATGTCTAGTTCGGCCTCTCTCTCTCCTCTCTCTCCCACATTTGTCCTTGATGATTATGGTTTTAGAAACCATATGTTGATCATCCATGGATGATTCTTGAGGTTTGAGAAACCCTAGAATGGATGGATGATAATCTTGTTTTGAAATCTTCTTGATTTTGGAAACTAGAATGCATCATGACTTGTTATGGGTTTTAGGGTTTTGGAAACCCACTTGGGGATCACGGTTTCATGGGGATTCTCCCCTCATCAATTCGGCTACTAGGGTTTAGTAACCCTAAATTGTATTTGCATGAATCTTAATCATTTTTAAATTGTTAAATATTGATTCTTGATGTTTGTAAATATCATGATTTAAAGTTGTTTAAATTTGTGCATTAATGGAGTTTTTTGTTAATGGCTAACAATGGTGATTAGGGTTCCTACAAAACCCTAATTCGAACATCAATGGTGGCTGGTTTTAGGTTTTAGAAACCCTAAACCAAAATAGGTAGGTTTCTTGATTTGTATTAGGAATCCCTAATTGTCAAATCTTTGAAAACCCTAGTTTCTATTTTGAAATTATTTGATATAGGAAAGTTTCTTATTATGATTTGATTCTTTTTTTTTTTTAAATAATTTTGATTTAGGAAATATTGCAGCATATTTAGTGTTTATGGAAACCCTAAAAGAATAGGATTAGGTAAGGTTGAAAAACCCTAGCCCTAACCCTAAACCCCAGCATACTATCTCTCTCCCACTACACCTCACGGCTACATGGGTTTGGAACCCTAGTGTACCTTGTTTTTATTTTGTTTTTCATGATCTTATGTTCTTCATATGTTTTATAAATAGTTTATAAAGTTTTCAAAATAAATTTAATTGTTTTTGAAAATTAAAAATGAAGAACATATAGGTTTGATGAAAAAGTGTTATATAAAACAATTTTAGTGTTCTTGAGAGATTGTGCAATTCATGTGATGAGTTATTATTTTTAATTGCTTAAAAACATTTAGGGATGTTGCTAGATGATATATAAGTATGTTAAAAACATTTTGGAATAATTATATATTGTTTGAATTAATTTTAAAATTGTTTTAAAATTAAAACTGGGTTGCTGTTTTTCTGGGCAGCAACCATGAAGCTTTTGTAAAATCTATGAAAAATAGTTTCTGGGATTTTTGAAGCTTGCCACCTATTGACTTCATTAATATTAGGTCTTAACTAAATTTAGGAAGAGTTCCCATGACTTATTATGACCTAGATTAGCCACATTAAGGTTTTTGTGATTAGGAGTCAAATCTGGAAATTTTGACTCCCTATCGCAAAATGCCTTAAACTGATACCAAACGTTGGAATCAAGTGATGAGACCCCTGCCATTGGAAAGAGGACTAAAAACCCTAGTGAATTGAAGTGTTCCCATGCCTTAATTCATTCTAGGTTAAGCCATATAAAGCCATTTGTGAGCAAATTCCAGAATCTGCCAAGGTTTGGAGTTAGCATCACAAAATGCTTTAAAGTGATACCAAACGTTGGAATCACTAAATGAGACCTATGCCATGTGAAAGAGGACTGAAAATCCTTGTGAAATAGAGTATTGTCACATTTTAAAAGTTAGTTTTAATATAGGAAATTTTAGTCTCAAAACAGTAGTTGAATTCTTAGTTTTGTTGAAAAACTGGGTTTGTGTCTTTTCTAGAATTTTGGTTTTGAGTTATTATTTAATTCCTTCTTTATAGGTTAATGATGATTAATCTATTATGCATATTAAAGTGTTAAATGCATAATAGGAATTGTGAGAATAATTTCTCAAATTAAATTCTATTTATTTAAAACCCTAATTGAGTTAATTAGGAGTTTTACTTAAGGAAAGACACTAATGTTATCATATGAGATATGATGGGTTTATTTTAAATGAGATTTAAAAGAACTTTATTATTGTTATGAGATAATAATAATAATAATGATATTATTATTGTTATGAGATAATAATAATAATATGACTTTAATTAATTATATGCCATCGCCATCATTGCCTTTTTATGTATGTTGCCTTTATTTTATGCAATGCGATTGTGTAATTAGAATGAATGATTATGGACTTAAAGACCAATTAAATGAGATGTGATTGGCCGCATCAGATGTGAATGGTTTATTTTAGGGTTGTATTTAAAGTTGTTTAAATATGGTGATGTAATTATTTGGGGCTTGTATGCCTCATTCCCTCTCTATCTCTATGTATCCCTTTTTTCCCTTAATCCCCTTCTTCTTGTATAAATTGTAACTTTCAATTCAAGAAGGTGAGTGGTGGACCCGAGATGCATGGTGGATTCTTGTTCGAGAGGAAAAGCAAGGACTTGGCGAGGACTACAAGACCTTGAGAAGATCTTTTAGTCATTATGTAATAGTTACATAGGATTTTAATTACGATCACCAACCCTCACATTAGACCTAGGGTTCATCTTTTTGGCTCAAAGTTTGAACCCACCTTGAAAGTCCATAATCATACCAAGGCCCATATATGTGATGTATGCTTGTTAGGGCCTAGACCTAATTTATTATATGTTCGAGATGATTCCACCATAGCCTCTAGAAGGACAGTGGGAGGATAATCAAGAACTAATAATAAAAGTGGGTCTAAATTTTTATATGTATGCGATATATATATATATATGATGCATGTGATGTATGATATTAAAATGAGACCTTTTACAAAACTCCTTTATTACAAAATTAAGTTGTAAGGAAGAGGCCTTGGGCTTTATCCTAGCCTCCCATCATTACATGATAGGTGGATTCTTATGGTGGATGTGTTTGGCTGCAGATATGCGGGAACATGTTCATCCTGAGGGTTCATACTGTCTTGTTTTAATATTGGATATCATAAGGTGCGATAATGGTGTATCCCAAGAACCTATTATGTGAGGGGTACAACATTCAATTGACCATACTTATGCGAATGATGGGTGTGACTTAACTAAAGAGTACTATTCAAGAACCTATTATGTGAGGATACTACAATTTAGAGGCTAAAGGATGATTGGAATTTGCTTTGAGAAGCATTAGGATAAAGAGTTATCCACTCATTAAGGGTTAATATCCAAGAAACTATTATGTGAGGACTATTAATTCTTGATGGGACCCCAATCCCCATTATGAAAATTCAATGTTGAAATTCCCGAATCTCATTAGAGGGTGTATGAGATTTGAATGAAATAGTGGGAGGTACCATAAAACTTAAAAACCAATGAGTTGTTATGGTTTATTAATATGAAATTATATTTATTATTTTATGTTGTAGATAGCTCATTTAAACCTGCTATCTAGAATAATTAAATGACAATTGTTTAACTGGTCCTAAACTTCCAAGACTGATTTGAGAAACCTGGTCTTAGCCGCTGACAAAATAGACTACGTGGTCAATACCCCTTGCCCCAATGCTTTGTCATAAGGAGGCATATTAGGAGAAGAAAGACACTTATAGTAAGTGGCTTAATGATGATGTAAGGTACATCTGAGGGAAATTTATGGTTCATAGAACAGAATTATAAAGTACAATCCTGTTAGTGGACTCTTCTCCTATAAGATGATGTATGGGACATCTGTTAATGAGCTCTGCCTCATGATGATCCAAAACATTCATTCATTGTATGATCTTAAGTGTTAGGATCACTGATAACAAAAAGGGCATTGACATCTTGCTTTATTCCCTTCCTGCAAGTCACAAGTAATTCATCATAATCTTCCCTCACTGATTTGATGAATATACTAATGGGTGTTAGGAGACCTTGAAAAAGGAACCCAAAGGGAATGTTTTGGCTTTCAATGAAACTTTCACTTCTAAGACCGAACCTAAGGGCAAGAGAAAGAAGAAGAAGTCTCATAACAAACCAAAAAGAAGCATTAAGAAAGAGAAGTCTAAAGGAAAGAGTTTCAAGTGCGGATCATTGGAAGAAAAACTGCAAGGAGTACCTAGTTTGAAGAATGGTTCTTCTAATGGTACATCCTATGCTTTATTCATTTACTAATTAAGAATTAGTATTATTCTGCTTATGGTATCCAATACCTAATTGTGCTTTCTTGTACAATACGATTGTATGTAGAAGACAAGGGGAAGCAGAAGATCGATCAAGTAAATATCAAGCGTTCTTTGTTTGGAAATGAATCAACAATTGATACATTTAACATAGAAGCTTGATATTTGATTAGTTTATTTAGAGTTCATAGAATCTTTATTAAAATTGCCAATTGTTTTAATACTTCTTAATTGAGGTTTTATTTAAAACAGTTAATCTATAATATTAGATATTTTGGATTAATTCTGGCAATTGATTTAAAGTTCTATACTCTTTATGAATACTTTGAATAAATGCATAAAATAATATATAAGGATTCAACTCCAAGGATCACATTAATAAATGAATTTTGATTCATTAATTAATATGAACCGATCACTTTATTTTATAAGGAGATCAAAAGGATAATACATAAGATGTATAAACCCTAAATTTTAGTTTGTATACTTCATAGCTATTTGAATATTTGAAAGTGTTCAAATGATTCAAAACTATGAATATGTGAAGAGTTCAAATGATTCATATGAAGTAAAACTAAAAGAAAAATATTAAGAATATTTGGTTGAATCTTATATCACTTGTTGACCTTAAATATGTTAAACGATAAAGTTTGGAGATAATTTGGAAATATGAGATATTTCAAAATAAACTTCAAAAAGGGGTTTGTTTTCTCAAATAAAGAGTTATTAGAAAACAATGTTTCCACAATAGTTGAGAACTATACCTTTGTGAAACATCAAAAGGAATTTTATGTTATTAAAGGTTTAATACATAAAATACCGTTTTTCAAAAAGGAAAGTGGGAGCATGCAAGTCATTGATATTATTCTTAACTTTCTTTATAAAGTACATACTTTAAATACTAGCGTATGATTAAGAATTCTATAATCGTTATAGGAATTCAAATCTCTCAAATATTCGATTTTGTGAGGGATTTCATATGAGCATAATATTTGAGAAATATGGAGACTCATATGATTAAAATTTATGTACTTAAGTCAATATCATTTATGCTGCAAATGGTTGTTAGCAGATATTGATTGTTGATTCAGAATAGGGATTCTGAATAGATACAAGTATATTCTTAAAAGACTTTAAGAATGAAATATTTGCATATACAAAGAAATTTTATAAAGGGATGCTATTTACAAATTGCCTAAAAGAATGTCTAGAGTATGACGTTTTCTTTCGAGAACACAGGTTTTATTTACTAGGACATAAGAGTTAGCAGCGAATATTAGTTTAATTACTATTATCGAAAATAATAAGGTTGCAAAGTCTGTTTGCATAAAGTCTCCATTGCCCTAACACCTTAGATGAGTGTTAGAAGCTTTATCTTGCGAAGACTAGTATAAGATACTATATTGATTGGCTTTAGTGCAAGTGGGAGATTGTTAGAGGTATGCCCTAAAACCAATCCTAAAGGGCATATTAATTTCATATTATATTAATTTGAAGGTATAACTTGTCGTATATATTTAAATATATATGATAAGGTCCATGAATAAATGATAAGAGAAATATGTATCTCAAGTTGTTGAGATATGGAGACTCATATTTCTCATATACATTTATTCTAAAAAGAAGTTCCTGCTCATAGGTTTATTAAATTGGATATTTAATAAACCGTTAAGAGTAGCACAAATTTAAACTGGCTCCAATGGGAGGATAGGTAGTCTTTCCTATCGGTGTAGTGACACTATAGTTAATCTGTGGGTGCATGTTAGAGAACATGTACACTGAACTTGATCATCAAGAATATTCTTATGGAGTTTAAGTCAAAAGAATATTCTTATGTTACGATCATAATCCTTAGACCTGAGGCACTATAGTTATCTTATGCATAGGTCACTTGAGTTTGATAGTATCTCGTATATCCTTAACCATAAGGGTGTAATCGGTACTCATTGGCTCTAGTAGAGTTATGTATGAAGGTAAATGAGTGCGCAAGAAGGAATCATCACTTTCATCCTTGATGAGAGAGAATGTCAGGGTTAGTTCACAAAGATAGTTCTCAATGTGAAATCTGTGGCCACAGTGATAGGTGAATTGTGAAAGAGTTTCATCAGATTCACCTTATTGAGATTATACTTTGTAGAACATATAACAAGTTGTTAAGATAGGGTTTGACTTAATAACCATGCCCGATCATCTTAACAGTGACATTAGAGGATGAAGGATTAAGTAACATGAAGGGTTCACATAGTTCTACTATTCACCCAAACCTAGGGTACGTCATGATATGTTGCTAGATGTCACTCATGACCAGTGTAGGCCTAATGATAAGTGTTATCATTGAGGGCAAAATTGGAATCGTTCCAAATTGAACCAAAAATAGAAACTTTCTATTTTAGGGAACATGAGATGTCCCGAGCCACTACTAGGTTGGGGTGAACCCAATGGGTCACACACATAAGAACATAAGCGATCTTCTTGAATTATTGGGAGGGGAATATTCTAGTTTATATATGTATGACTCTTATTATTAAAGTTTAATAAGAAAGAGGTCAAGGATATACATAACTAGGATATTGTTATTCTAAATAGTGTTTGGTCAAGCTAGCACTTGTAACCAAACATCATTAAAAGAGAAGAGGACTATAAATATGATGCTACAAGCATTAGGGCTAGACACTCTATGCTGAGCCTCTCTCTCCTAGCCGTCCTCTCCACTCTTCCCTCTCTAGCTTGTGATCTTTTCAAGGGTTGTGAAGATACAAGGGATTCGAGGAGTTTTGTGTTCGTGTGGACTAGCATTGGAGGCTTCCATACTTTTGGAGCTCGGATTCGATCAAGGTTACATCAAAGGCAATGATCAAGTAAGTATGTTTTAAATATGTTTAATTCATGTACTTGTATATATGTTCATGATTCTATGTTTGTGTTTGAATCTTGGCATGGTTGTGATTGAGAATCATTTTATAAAATTTTTTATACGATGTATTTCTTCCGCTGCGATTCTTGTATCACATCCTTTCACATGGCTATATCTATAATCCCATTTATCATTGTTCAAGTTCCACAAGTCCTCCAGTTAACTTCAGGAAGACACTTGGCCGTCCTGATTTCACTTATTGTTTCTGTCTCACTATTGATTTCTTATTGCCTTTGTCAGGTAATTATATTATCTAAGCAGTTTGATGAATTAATTTATTTTCATGTTAAAATTGCCTAAATATATGGATAAAGCATTTTACATAAATTCTTTTGTTTCAATCAGTGTCTATAGAATGTTATAATTATTATAAGTAAATGACGTGTACGACCAAATTAAATATGTTTGTTCTTTATTCTTTAATTTGGGTATTGGTGTATACTATCTTACTATTTAGAAGGTATATGTTATTCGTTCTTGTTAGTGAACATTGAATATTATTGTACTTTATTTATCCAAGAACATTGAATTCGTTCTTGTTATTACCTTGACATATATGATGAAAGTATATGATAGGAGACAGCATTTCCTTGGCTTCTGTAGGTGATGTCAGCGAGATAAGGTTTAGACTAGGTTTTGGAGCTTCTAACATTTTAGTTTGATATTGATATTTCATGCCACTTTGGAACCTTTCAAGAATTTAAATTTTGGATAATGATATTTCTTCACACCAAGTCCTGGTCACACTGGTACGTTTGTCTAGCTTCCAAAGCATATTAAACAAGCTATGCTAACATGATCGCTTAACCTGTCTACATCTCCTATAGCCACTAAAACCTGACGGCCTTGTGAGTGGGAAGGGCTCCTATTGGTTTATAGTTATAGCCTAGCTAGCTATCACCCGATAAGAGCCTTGAACCACTTTGTTGTTCTCCTTCCTTGTGTGTGCCATTTTAAATGGGTCATTGAAAGCCTTGTGCAACTGAATGCAGTCCTCTCGCAACACCTTAGAGTTTCCCGCTTGGTTATCCTGCTCTCTTCTTTGCGGCACTCTCTTGCCATCTCACCAATTCAATTAGAACCCTCGTCCTTTGTTCAAGTATCAACATTTTGCAACTCCATTGGTGAATATTTGAGGATGGTGAATAGGAGGAATACTCGCCCTTCCATAGAGGAGTTGTCCTCAAATAAGGGGTGAGACCACCAAAAAGGCTACTGTAGCATGACTCTATGTCCAAAAGGTACGCGCTTTAAGGCTTTTGTCAGTATGTAAAGTACTTTTCTAAGATAGCCTGTGGGCTTGGGGTGAGTCTCCAAAGTTGCACCCCATGCTTTCACACCTATCTGGTGACTAAGTATGTCTTTTTTTTTTCTTAAGTACATGGAGAGTGAGGCATCAATTAGGAAAATAATATTCTTTGAAATTAATAATCAGATCCTAAAAGAAACTGCACAAATAGGGGGCTAATGTTATAGTCCCAATAATTTGTGACACGTGGCATGTATGTGTTCATTCAAGAGCTATCAAGTGTCTATGATAGGTGCAACGCTTGGGCACCAATGGAGTTGGCCACATTTTTACCACCTAAAGGTTGACATGTGGCTTCACAAGCTTAATAATACATGACACTTGAAGAGATAACCTCGATCACATTATTCACATACTTCAAGAAGAGATTATGCTGATCACTTACTTTGAGCAGGGTATCATCTCAATCATGAACTTTAAAATGACGGACAAGATTGATTAAAAAGGGTAATGTTCAGGGTGAAGAAAGGCCTCTAGTGGCACACCCCTTTAGGCAGCCCATCTAAAGCACATGCTCCTCAGGGCAACACAGTAGGTAATGTCCCTTGTAGCGGCACCTCGAGCATGACATCTACGGCACAATGTCCTAAAGAGCCCCTTTGGGTGGTTGACACTTTCTTATCCTAAGGAAATTAATTTTCTCTAAAAGTAGGAATATTTTGAGTGTCAAGGTGAAAACTAATTAAAAAATAAAAAATAATAACTGAGCTTGCTTTTGGGTGTTTCAGGCTCCTTTTCAAATCGATGGTGACTAGTTTTAAATATATCTTGGTGCAGGTCTTTCAGCCTTGGATCCAGAAAAGGCGAATTGCATATGCAAAGCATAGGCACGTAATATCAGGAACTTTGAGACAGATAAAAATGCGTACTGTAGGGCGGCTTCTCACGGACGACGGTGAAGTAAACAGAAAGTTTTAACGTTTTTAAGTGCTTCCTGCCACTTCTGTTATTAAAGACATATTTGCTGACCTTATTGAATATTTTGGCAGGGTATTTACTTCAATTAATGGGAACACTGACGGGAAACTTTTTGCTGCTGAATTAAAAGCACTGATAATAGGAATCCAGTTCGAAGAGATAGACTTGAATAGGGATGATGCTGTGGAAAAAGTGATGAAAGAGTTTGATATGTCTCAATATTTTATTGAAATCGAGGAGTTTGTTGCAGGAATTGAAAAATGGCTGAAAGTGGCAAAGCATTCTGGGGATCATGGGGCACATTCAGAAAGTTTTTGATTGACTTTAACCTGGTAAGTTGTCTCTAGCTTGATGACTTTCTCAGTTTCTCCACATCTCATTACAAGAAGGTTATGACATTTTTGATATTCATATGCAGCAAACAAAGAGAGAACATGATCTTTTGGGAAATCAAAGTGATGAGGTGGTTGAAGGTGTAGAAAATTCCAGGCGGATAATGATCAAATCAGTGTTAATGTTGTTGCTGGGAACTATTATTGCAGCTGTATTTGCCGATCCACTGGTAGATGCTGTTGATAACTTCTCCAGTGCAACAAGTATTCCTACTTTCTATATCTCATTTATTGCACTCCCTTTGGCTACCTCCAGTGAGGCAGTGTCAGCAATTATCTTTTCCAGCAGAAAAACCACTAGAACTGCCTCCTTGACCTTTTCTGAGGTTTGTTTCCTATGTCACCCTCATTCTTTTATGTACTCGCTGCACAGTTAATAATCAATCATCTACAGAAATTTCAACTAGGTGTTTTGAGTTTTAGGTATTTTTAGCTACGGTCTAAAATCTCTTTTAGACTTTGACAGCATATAAATCAACTCAAAGCAACTTAATGAAGCCTTCATCCCAACTACATGGGGCTGGTCGGCTACATGAATCTATTTTTGCCATTCAGCTCTATCAACAACCATATTATCTGTTAAATTCCTAACTCATATAATAGAAATAAAGAAATGAAAAAAAAATCGTGTACTGTTTAAAAAAAATTTGAAATTCTAATTGAGATTAGTGCGTCTATGGAGTCAGTGGATTCATACAATCTCATCAACTTACTTTTATTGGTCTTGATAGAGCTTTACACAAGCTTCAACTCCCTCTACCTCAGCTCCTCATTAGAGTCAAGCATTAAATTAGCTTAGAAGAAAGCTAAGAAGGCAGAAATCTCAACATGCTTCTCAATTGATGGAGATCAACTTTAAGGTTTTTGGGTCAGTTATTTGGGTGCAAATGATAAATTTTTGCAATGGTAGGATGAAGCCAAGTACAAGAATTGAAGACTCATGACTGATTAATAGTCGCCCGGGGGTTGATTGAATATTGGTGTAATTTCTATGAATTCTATACAAATTAAATTTATGTCACTAGCTTTTTAAAAGGTATGCGGTTTGTTTCGAAACCTTCACTAATTTACACATAGATTGAGTTGAGTTATAATCTTATTAGATACGAGATGTAATGAAAAAATAAATCATATTTGCTGAACTGAGATCAGATTTGTATCATATATAATTTGTTAACTGGTGTAGTTTAGAGTGTTGCATAATCTGAGGGGTAAAATACATGTAGATGGAAGGCAACTTTCTTACTCACATTAGTATTTTGCTTAGTTATTGGTTGTAAGAATTCACAAAAAAAAAAGGAAAGAAAGAAATGCGTGTGTAATTTCCTAAAAAAAACAAAAAAGGAAATGTGTGTGTGTGTGTGTGTGTGTGAGAGAGAGAGAGAGAGAGAGAGAGAGAGAGAATTCTGATCTCTTTGAGTTTGTTGGTGCAGTTATCTGGGGCGGTGACAATGAACAACATTCTTTGCTTGTCAGTCTTCTTAGCCCTTGTTTACATCAGGGGATTGACATGGGACTTCTCTGCTGAAGTGCTGGTTATCCTTATAGTTTGCATTGTGATGGGTGCCTTTGCCAGCTTCCGCACCACCTTCCCTCTTTGGACATCTTCACTGGCTTTCCTACTTTACCCCTTTTCCCTGGCACTGGTTTACGTTCTTAATTATGTTTTAGGTTGGTCAAAGATACACGGAAATCATAAAGATGCGAATACTGGGGTTGCTCCCAAGAGACTTATCTGAAGCGACATGGTAGGTTTTTTCGAATTATCATGCGATTCTTGTTTGAGATGGATGTCATCATGGTTATTAGTCACATTAGTGATGTGAACTGTTGTGTTGGAGCAACAATATGATTTGGCAATTTTTTCTGGATATATAGAAAGCCAAAATATCTTTACTTCCTATGTCTTTGTGCATCATTTTTTATATATAAAATATATTTTGATCATATGATCTTTACTGTTTGATTGTAATTAAATTTAAGGCTACAGTGTATATATATATATACACACAAACACACACATACTGACATACACACACATAAGAATGATTAAAAATATTAAATAAATTGAAGAAAATTAATTTGGATGTATTATTAAAAAAATAAAAATTTTAAAATAACATAAAGAAAGTAAAAAGTAAGTTGGAATCAATTTTTTAAATAAAAAATAATTAAGAGGAGAGGGGAGAAGTAGATGAGACGCACAATAAATAAAAAGGAAAAATAATTAATTATGGAAAGAGAAATGAAACTTTAATGGGATCCACATCAATAAAAAATCTTGAAGATCTAAACTTCAATTAATTAGTTGGACCGATGATATAATGTCATATCATTTTGAAAATGGGCCAAAATCAATAAGGATGAAGAAGGATAGTGAATTAAGCAGAGAAAAGAATGAAGGAGGGAAAGAATTCTAGGGCCGCCATATCAATGTATTGCTTTTGTGAGGCATGCTACCTCACCACTTGCCAAACAATGAGCTATGGAAATTTGGTTACATTATCAATGTTCGTACAATTCTGAACAAAATCCAAAAAGAATTTTCTAAGTGTATGAACACACTAATCCTCATACTTCCTCGAGCACAATTCTAAATTTGCGAGGTTAATTTTTTTAAAAAAATCATAACTCACTTGATATAAATCAGAATCAAGCATATAATATTCCGTTGGAAAGCTAGTGCGACGTAGATTCAAATTTAAAACTCTTAATCCCAATCAAATAATTATGCACCCAAGTGGGCGGATATTGGTTCGGGTACAAACCTGACCCAATAATTATTAACAATGGCCAATTGACTCCTATGGACCATTATGAGCCAAATCAGTCTCGAATCATGCCAGTACTTCATTATGTAACATCCTAATTTGACTATTGTACCGACCCTCTCGGATAGGTTGACACGTGTCAAATGGAGGTATAACCTATTATGCATATAGGTGTTTCCATACTCATAAGAGAAAAGAATAAATAGAACAAACATGACATGAAATAGAATGTGCATATAATATGTCCCCAAACGAGTAATACATGTAGTAATACCAAGATAAATAGTACGAATGCCAACACCCTTGGCATATAGGTAAATATTAGACATAAAAGTAATATTATAATGTTTTGAGAGTTCTAAAACTCTGATAAACTAGATACTCTGATGCACAAGTGCCTAGAACACTGTCATGCCCACTAACATTAATGAAAAGTCCCGTACCGACGAACCACTCCTAGAACCCTGGGAATCTGTTGTATAAAACACAGCGTGAGCTTTGAATGCCCAGTAGAAATATTATCCTCAACTAATAGTAATAATAATGATGCATGAATTATATAAGTGAACAATATGAATAGTGTTTCTCAAAACAGTTTGCTAAAATAAGTGTGGACTTTCATATTTCAAAACCATCATTCGTTCCCATTATTGTCGTAACCTGTCATCCATTTCATTTCCATATTACCACTCTATACTAGGCTCGTAGACGTATTACAGGGTTACTGCATTCAAACTAACAAGCCCCTAGCTCAGCCAGGCTAAAATATAACCATTACGAGGTTCTTCCTCTAAGGGTAAATGGCCAGTTATCTTGCGCAGTTAACTACTAAGCCACTACGGGGCTATTCTTTCGGGTCCGCTCTAAGGCTCCACCTAGGACCATAGGCCCTTATATCCCTACTGTGATACAAACCGAGCCACATCCAAAGCATTCCATTCATAACATCACATATTACCAAACAAGCATAAATAATTGTGCAAGGCATATATATTTTAAATCATCATTTCACAAACGCATCCATCGTTCCGAGATGAAAATGAAACATTTATTTCATAACTAACTTGCAAAATGAATCTCATACTATCAATGTTAGAGAGGATGTACATATTCCTACCTCAACCAGGCAAGTCCAAACTCTAGACTTCTGTTGCCCCCAAGCAATGTAAATAACTAACTTGCAAAAGGATAGTCCTCAAGACTATCGGGATCTGAAAGGAAAAGAGAAAAAATGCATATCAAAATCTAACTTGTGCACAATGCTCAGAGTGATAAAAACTAAAGCTTTGCACACCAAACCAACTCTCAACGCCTCAAAACCCACATACAAGGGTTCCCTAACAAGCCTACGGATCGCTCACCATAACTTAGGATCATACTCTAAGTGGTTTAGATGATACAAGCCAAAGAGTTTAAAGTAAGCGAAGAAAAATGGGCAAATATGGTATTTCCTAAATATTTCTCTTTACTTCAAGAATTAAGTCATGAGAGTCCCATGGTTGGAAACTAGACTTCACAAGCTTTTCGAGCATTTAAAGATCACCCAAATCCGAGTTCAGATGAAAAAGATATAGTCGCTCTAAGTTGGGGCTGAAAATGGGTCACTACACGCAATACCGATAGTCCACTGGTGACTATTGGTCACTCGGAAAACCCCAAAATGACGATGAATAGTGCGTAAACTCACCCAAACCTCCATAAACACCACCCAAACATCAAAACTCAACTCAAGACCCTTAGATCCACCATAAAGAAACCTCAAGAACACCAAAATCCATCGTGTTTACAAAGATAAAAGTGTTTGGTCCTTAGATCTACCATGTTGACACATTACCCACACAAACCCACAAATCGCACAAACTATGCTAAAGATCTCCAAATCCCTCAACAAATCACTAAAACCTATCTATATATACTCCAAAACAACACCCAAAACTCCACATTCATCATTCATCACAAATCCACCCAACATTTACATCAAATCCCATAAAATGGGTTTGAAAGAAAAAGAAAAAAAAGAAAGAAGATGAAGGAGATGATAATGGGGAGTAGAGCTTACCTTCACCTGCGACGAAGCAGCTCCATGACGATATTGGCTTTTCTCTCTTTACCACCCACTCTTCCCTCCTAGTCGTGTGAATGAATGAAAAATAAGGGTGGGGGTTGAGTTTATAAGCTTGGGACAAAATGGGAATTTCTGAAAAGATTTTTTTTTCATGAAAAGATGATAAAATAATGAAATAAAAATACGTGTTATTACAATCTCACCCCCTTAAAGGAATTTTGTCCTCGAAATTCGAAAACTCTAATCATCAAACAGGTGCTGGTACTTTTCACTCATATCTGACTCTAACTCCCAAGTAGCTTTCTCTACATTATGATTTCTCCATAAAACTTTAACTTGAGGTATAACCTTATTCCTTAAAACCCTTTGCTGTCTATCTAGGATTCGTACATGCACTTTCACATAAGAACAATCTTCTTAGAGTTGTATTTCAGGCAAGAGAAGAGAATGAGCTGGATCACGCAAGGATTTTTTAAGCATCGAAATATGGAAGATGCTGTGTATTTTAATAAATTTGGGGTAAAGCTAGATGGTATGCCACCTCCCCAACCCTTTTGGTAATATGAAAAGGCCTAACATACATTGGCTCTAATTTTCCTTTTTTTCCAAAATGCACTATCCCCTTTCCTGGTGAAGCTTTCAAGAAAACATAATCCCCAATGTCAAATCTCAAATCCTTAAAGCATCTGTTGGCATAACTTTTTAGTCGACTTTGTGCTGTACGCAAATGTAGGGGTGTGCAAAAACCCGCCCAACCCGCCAGACCCGACCCCACCCACCCCGACCCCATCCGCAATCCGCGGTTACAAAGGTTAGGCGGGTTGGGTTGGGTGGATTTGATGAATTTTTGGCGGGTGGGGTCGGTTGGCGGGTATAGAGGTGACAACCCGCCCTAAACCCGCCACCACCCGCCAAATAATTATATATAAATAAATAATATATTTATATAAAATAAATTTTATTACTACATTATATTTTCCCTTAGTTGGATATGCTTGCAAGTTAGTGTTTTTTATTTCTTTAGAAATGTTTATTATGATAGTTTGAATATGCACTTATTTGATTTGATATTCTTTCAATTTCGAATGTGAAACCATATGTTAGTTTGTAAGATTTTTTAATAATAATAAACCTTTATTATTATGTATCTAGCTAGTTAGTAGCTTCTATTGTTGTAGGGCAATTTATTTTGGCAACTTAGTTTATTACTATTGGAAGAATTGTTTGGATTATAGTTTAATTACTAAATAACACAATATTGCATTATTATATACGAATTTGAAGTGTTTTTGCTTGTTAAAAAGATTTTAAGAACTTTAGGTGTTTATAAAAAAAAATAGTAATGCTTCACCCGCTCAATCCGCCCAACCCGCCGGTTGAAACCCGCCATATATTTAACCAATCCGCCGGTTATTGAGGTAGGCGGGTTGGTTGGCGGGTGGGAGAATTAGCCACCCGCCAAGGGCGGGTTGGTTGGCGGTTTTATCCTCCACCCGCCCCCACCCAACCCGCGCACACCCCTACGCAAATGTTCTCGAATGACCTGGATTTTCTCTGTTGCAATTTTAATAAATTTTGGCTTCATTATGCTCTTCGTGCCGACTTTTACCCAACACACTGGAGATCTACAAGGCCATCCATACAATGCCTCAAAGGGTGCCATACCAATGCTGGCTTGATAACTATTGTTATAAGCAAACTTTTCCAGCTTTACGTACTTGTCCTAACTTCCTTTAAAATCTAAAGCACAAGCACGTAACATATCCTCCAATATTTGAATGGTATGCTCCGATTGCCCGTCTATTTGAGGATGATGTGCAGTGCTCATAGTTAGTTGAGTCCCTAAGACTCTATTCAAAGCTTCCCAAAAATGAGTTGTGAACCGAGCGTCCCTGTTAGAGACCACAGTAATTGGCCCGACCACAGTAACTGGCACTCCATGAAGTCTGATAATCTCATCGACGTACAATTGACTCGGTGCATCAATTTTATCGGTTTCCTTAATCGGTAAAAAGTGAGTCAATTTAGTCAACCTGTCAACAATCACCCAAATTGCATCGTACTTTCGTTTAGTCCAGGGAAGTCCAGTAACATAGTCCATAACAATATGCTCCCATTTCATTATGGAATTGGCAACGATTGTAGCAACCCAGGTGGCTTCTGGTGTTCGATCTTTACTTGTTGACAAACAAGATAATGTGCTACATAACCAGCCATATCATTATTCATCCCTCTCCAAACTTGATTTCTTTCAAAATCATTGGTTCCTACCATCAATTTGTGTTACTCTAAACAAAAAAAAAAAAAAAAAAAAAAAAATCTATCAAATTAAAGGATTTCATCATTTGATTGTTACATTTGGGTTTATTCTCAAACTTTCCCCATTTTCACAACTTTCCCAACTTGGTGTCAACTCTCACCAGCATGGCTCATCCAAGGTATCCACTATCAAAGTACCCTTACTATGAGACCAAAAGCAAATACAAGGCTCCCAAGATTGATTCCATACCTCCCAAGATAGTACTTCGTACATCTTTAACCATCAGGATGTAATCGGTACTCATTGGCTCTAGTGAGTTATGTATGAAGATAGATGTGTGTGCAATAAGGAATCATCACTTTCATTTAGATGAGAGAAAATGTCAGGGTTTGTTCACAAAGATAATTCTCATTTTGAATCTCTAGCCAGAGTGATAGGTAAACTGTGAAAGAGTTTCATCGGGTTCATCTTATTGAGATTATATTTTGTGAGACATATAACAAGTTGTTAAGATAGGGTTTGACTTATAACCATACCTAATTAATTGTACCCCAATCATACCATTCAACTATGGTATTACTATGTTCTCTTATATATATAATTGTTTAATAAATAGCGTTTTATATGAATATCTGTACAATTGGTTTTAAATCTCCGTTTCAAGAAATATGTGCAGATTACATTAAATAAAGTCGTCACCGATGAAGCCCTGAAGAGCATCTCGAATCAAAGGAATGTCCGAAAAGGATCCACAGCAGCCGAGGGAAATACCAAAAGAGCAGACGTTGAATTCTGCAAGAAAAGTCAACATTTGACCTTGACTATCGATAGCCAAGATTCGCTATCGATAGCACCTCTATCGATAGCGAACCTTCGCTATCGATAGCCAAGGTCGGCTGCGGGCTTAGAAGATATTTTGGGATATTTTGGGGGCATTTTGGACTTTTACCTTTTCCTTCTATAAATAGAAGTGTAACGACGACGTTTTGAGGGTTCATGACTTATGCTCTGAATCATTACTCTGCTATTTTAATTCAAGTTACAGTTTATTTTCGCATTTTATTCGGTAGTTTCAGTTTTCAGCAATTTCCAATTCTGCCATTTTTCTTTCAATGCCTGGCTCAATTCTCACTTGAGGATTGTTCAATCCGATTAAGTCTTTAATTTCAGTAATTTCCGATTATGTTATTTTCCTTTTTATGCATGGCTCAGTTCTCACTTGAGAACTGTTCTTTACCTTTTCAGTCTTTTTCTTTATTTACTTAAGTCTTTTCTTTTCTTTATTTACTTCAGTCATTTTCTTTATTTATTTCTGCCATTTTCTTTATTTCTTCAGTCATTTAATTACCGCTTTTATTTTATTTTCCATCCCGTGACCCCTTAAAGCTTGCCTGGATAAAGGATATTCTCCTCCAGTGATGTGTAGCTAATACTCCAAGCTTGGGTGAGGATGAAGTTGGATTCATTTTACAATCCTATTTTATAAACATCCCTCTATTTGTATTATGTGATTGCATAGTTGTGAAGGTTTTACCGCACACTATTGCCAAATATAATATCATATAATTGTACATCTGTGATTGCAATTATATAATTATGCAATGGTTCTTATTGGTATGAATACAAACCAACATGCTTTATTCCTCATTTAAAGTGGATAGCGATATTCCATTCTTTTAGGGAATAAACTTGCCGGTCCTGTATTCATAATCTTTTTGGGACTTCCTTCTTGTAGTTGGAAGAACCACCATACATAATTACTATAGTGAGGATTTTATAAACATAAATTGTTTAATTGATATTCAATGGGCTTCTCACCCAAGTTCCGCTCATTCCACCAACTTAACTGCATTTTTTACTAAGCTTTATTTAGTTACTGCGTTTTCGCTTCGACCCAATCGGAGCATTTCCACCAACCAATTTAATTGACAATATTCTTTCCGCTTAAATTAATTCTAAAAAGTCTTTTTAATATAAACCTGCATTTCCCAGTGGTTCGACACCCGTGCTCACTAGTCACAATCGAATTGAGATTAATTGTCACGCGGTTTTATAAATTATTAATCTTGATCGTTGACGAGGAATAATCTCCCTCGTCGTCTGAGTCGATCAAATTTTGGCGCCGTTGCCGGGGAACTACGGTTTATTTAAAAAGAAATTTGGATTTAATTTAAGTAGTAAATATTAATACTGTTTATATTATAATACATATATTCTTTTATACTGTTAATATCTAGATATTATAATTATTATTTGTTATTCATTATTCTTTCTTCTCTAACGACAGGTGGCTGAAATCAGGAATTGGGAGCTTCACTCCCGCGCGCTTAAAATAACAAATTAAAAGCTAAAGATTAACTGCTCACAATTTGATTATTGTAATTCCGTGATTTTCTGTGGTGACCTATTTTATGCGGGGTAGAAGGTCGTTGTCATTAAACGTAATTCCTATAGACTCTGAATTAGAAAGAACTCTGAGAGCTGTTAAAGCATCTCAAAGTCAGTCCAGCGAGTCGGTACCTTTGCATCATTTAAAAATGGCTGAATCATCTGCACACTCTGCCATGTTACCAGCAGATAATATTCAACCACCACCAGGTCTTAAAACTTTGAGGGATCACTTCATGCCCAATAGTTTTAATCCACCCTCCTGTATCCAAATTCCACACATAGAGAATCTCATCTATGAGATTAAGCATGCTACCATTCAGATGCTTCCTACGTTCTATGGGTTAGATAGAGAGAACCCATACGACCATTTGCAGGAATTCTTAGGGATTTGTTCTACAATTAGAATTCAGGGGTTCCATCCAGAATCCCTGAAATTGTTCTTATTCCCGTTCTCTTTAAAAGATAAGGCCAAACACTGGCTTTGCACTCTCCAAACCCCTGTCCCTATCACTACTTGGGAACAGCTTCAAAAGTTATTCCTGTCTAGATTTTACTCTGTCGGTAAAACCCACCAGATGCGACGAGGTATAACAAACTTGGTCCAACATGAACAGGAATCTTTTCATGAAGCCTGGGAAAGAATGAAAGAACTTCTTAGGTTATGCCCCCATCACGATGTACCTAAGTGGCAAATCATAGAATCTTTTGTTAGAGGTTTAACAGAGGGTGACACGCAGACTGTGAAATCTGCCTGTGGGGGAGCTATTTTAAGTAAAGGTGAGGATGAAATGTGGGCTTTATTTGAAGCGTTGAGTGAGGATTCGTTCCACATGGCCTCAATGTCTTTAGGTAACCGTGACGATGCGTTAGTGAAGAAACCGCCTCCCAAAAAGGGCGGTATTTATGATGTAGACACCCAAGTTCTGGCAAATAAGCAAGTTGAGGCTCTGTCTCAAAAGCTTGACCAATTAATCGCGGCACAAGGGCAATCTTCAAAAGCCCATGTGAAACCTGTCAACTTGGTGTGCAATATTTGCACTGACCCCACTCACGAGACCCCATATTGTCCTATGGCAGGCCAGTACCCTGAGTTTGTCCAAGAGCAGGTTAATGCTGCTCAAGGATATGCACCACCTAGGAACGACCCGTATTCCAATACTTACAACCCTGGGTGGAAGACTCACCCCAATTTCCAGTGGTCTAGCCAGCCTAGAGGATCCAATCCTAGTCAGCCTGCAAGACCCCCATATAGCAGTAATCCTGCTATCAGTCAACCCTATAGACCACCATTGATGCAATCCCAGTACCCCAGTTATGGTGCTCCTCAAGCACCTGCACCCCAGTATCAGAGTCAAGCTGTGACTCAACCACCACCACAACCTCATAGAACGCCTGGTTTTGAGGAACAAGTCCTAGCTACCCTGAAAAGTCTAGAGGCTTCAGCACAACTCACTCATTCCCATTCCCAATCTATTTCAAAGTTAGAAACCCAAATGGGTCAACTAGCGGCTTCATTTAGTCGCAGAGAGGAAGGGAAATTCCCGAGTCAGGCTGTTGCCAATCCCAAGGGAGCTTTTGTAGCTGAGAGTTCCACTTCTCAGAACCCACATTGTAATGAGGAAGTTAAGGCTGTTTCAGTCTTGCGTAGTGGGAAGGTGGTAGATAATAGAGTGGGAGAGAAAGAGAAAGAGAAAGAGATAGAGAGGGAGAAAGAGAGAGAGAAAGAGAGAGAGATAGAGAAAGAACCTGCAATAGAAACAGAGTCTGAAGCTTCGAGGGATAACTTTCCCGCAGCTATAGACAATCCAGTGGCATCGTATGTGCCGAAAGCCCCATTTCCATCCGCGCTGATTGCGCCTGAGAGGAGAGCTAAGAAGGGGGCCAGCATGTCGGATATGTTAGAGGTGTTTAAAAGCGTCCATATTAATTTACCTCTGCTAGATGCCATAAAACAGATTCCTTCATATGCCAAATTTCTGAAGGAAATGTGCACACAGCAACGCAAGGAGCGCGTGCATTTATCTAAAACCATAGCTCCCTTTGACATTGCTAGTGCTGTGTGTCAATTCCAAGCCCCAATTAAGAGAAAAGATCCTGGAACGCCAACTATACCTTGCTTCTTAGGAAGCCATTTCATTGATAGAGCGTTAGTTGATTTTGGCGCAAGTGTGAATATTCTTCCATATTCAATTTACGCCAAAATGGAGCTTGGAGCACTCCAAACCACACCTACTATTCTTCAATTTGCAGATAGGTCCACTAAGGTACCTAGAGGTATACTGCAGGATGTTTTGGTTAAGATAGATTCGTTTGTCTTTCCTGCAGATTTTATTGTCCTAGATATGGAGCCTGTTGATATAACTAGGCCCCAAATCCCTGTTATAATAGGACGACCTCTTCTAGCAACTGCTAATGCAGTCCTTCATTGTAGGACTGTCATAATGAAGGTGTCTTTTGGTAACATGAAAACCAGGCTGCAGGTTTATAGTGCAGCTAATCAACCTCATAACTTTGAGGATTGTTCTTTTGTTGACATCATAGATAAGGTGGTAGAGGAAGCTACACCGTATCTTCTGTCCAAGGACCCGTTAGAAACATGTTTAAATTACTTTGGGTTCGAGGACCATGACTTGGAGCACTCGTTTATGGAGGTGAATCTTGTCTTAGATTCTACCTCCTCTGTAGAAAAACTGCCATGGAGACCTAGGGTTGAGCCACTTCCGTCTATTGCCAGTGTCCCTTCTCCTACGTCTTTCGAGTCTCCGCCGCAACTTGAGTTAAAGCCTCTGCCGGCTAATCTCAAGTATGCATTTTTGGGTGATAGTGACACCTTGCCTGTTATAATTTCATCTTCATTAAATTCAGAACAGGAAGGTAAGTTGTTATCCATTTTGAAAGAGCACAGAGTAGCCATAGGATGGTCGGTTGCTGATTTAAAGGGTATAGACCCGTCAATCTGCCAGCACCGTATTCACCTAGAGGAAGGTGTGAATCCTTCTAGAGATGCCTAACGTAAATTGAATCCAAATATGAAAGAGGTAGTTAAAAAGGAAGTTTTGAAACTACTGGATGCGGGTATCATTTACCCAATTTCAGATAGTGGGTGGGTTTCCCCTACTCAACTGGTTCCTAAGAAGTCTGGGATAACAGTGATAGCTAATGAGGAGGGTATTCTAGTCCCTACAAGAGCTACTACTGGTTGGAGAGTCTGTATAGACTATAGAAAATTAAATTCCAAGACTAGGAAAGACCACTTCCCTCTGCCTTATATTGACCAAATTCTAGAGAGATTATCCGGGCAGAGCTTTTATTGCTTCCTAGATGGCTATTCAGGGTATAACCAAATAGCGGTTTACCCCGAGGATCAGGAGAAAACAACATTTACCTGTCCATTCGGGACATTTGCATTTAGGCGTATGTCTTTTGGCTTATGCAATGCCCCGAGCACGTTCCAAAGGTGTATGACTTCTATCTTTTCTGATATGATAGGAGACTATCTGGAAGTGTTTATGGATGACTTTTCTGTTTTCGGTCCTTCTTTTGATGAATGCCTCTCTAATCTCTCAAAAGTGCTTAAGAGATGTTGTGAGACAAATCTTGTTTTGAGTTGGGAGAAGAGCCATTTTATGGTTCGTGAGGGCATTGTGCTTGGGCATATTGTTTCTAGTAGGGGGATAGAGGTTGACAAAGCTAAGGTGGACTTAATTGCAAAACTACCTCCTCCTACTACTGTTAGGCAGATCCGGTCCTTCCTTGGACATGCAGGATTTTACAGGCGTTTCATAAAGGACTTTAGCAAAATAGCAAAACCAATGTGTAATCTGCTAGCTAAGGATGTAGAGTTTAACTTTGATAAAGCCTGTATAGAGTCCTTCAATAAATTACGCTTAATGTTGATCTCAGCACCTATCATGCGAGCTCCCGATTGGTCACTTCCTTTCGAGCTAATGTGTGATGCCTCCGATTACGCTGTGGGGGCGGTGTTGGGTCAGAGGGTAGATAAGGCCCCTTTTGTTATTTACTACGCAAGCAAAACCTTGAATGAAGCTCAGTTAAATTACACTACGACTGAGAAAGAGATGCTTGCAGTAGTTTTTGCTTTAGATAAATTCCGATCCTATCTGTGGGGGTCGAAGACTATTGTGTACTCAGACCATGCCGCCTTGCGGTACATGCTCTCTAAAAAAGAGACGAAGCCTAAGCTGATTAGGTGGATTCTCTTATTGCAAGAATTTGATTTTGAGATTAGGGATAAGAAAGGGTCTGAGAATGTCGTTGCTGACCACCTCTCTAGGATTGTAGTTGAAGAAGAGAGTGACCCCACGCCTATTAGGGATTCTTTCCCTGATGAGCAGCTTTTTGCCGTCACTCATTCCACCTTACCCTGGTATGTTCATATAGTGAATTATCATGCCACAGGCCTTGTACCATCTCTTTGGTCGAAATAAGAGAAGAATCGTTTCTTTTCGCAAATAAAATATTATTATTGGGAAGATCCTCTCTTGTTTAAGTACTGTGCTGACCAGGTTATACGTAGGTGTATTCCAGAGGGTGAAATGCAAGACGTTTTGAAGTTCTGCCACACTCTAGCATGTGGAGGACACTTTAGTGGGAAAAAGACTGCCGCTAAAGTCTTGCAGTGTGGGTTTTTCTGGCCCACATATTCAAAGATGCATTGGACTTCTGTAAGTCCTGTCAAAATTGCCAAAGAATGGGTTCTATGTCTAGAAGAGATATGATGCCTCTTAACCCTATCTTGATCGTCGAAATTTTCGATGTTTGGGGCATCGACTTCATGGGACCTTTTCCTATTTCGCATGGCTTTGAATATATTCTAGTGGCTGTCGATTATGTGTCTAAATGGGTAGAAGCCATAGCCACTAGGACCAATGACCACAAGGTGGTATTGAATTTCCTCCAAGAGAACATTTTCTCTAGGTTTGGGTTTCCACGGGCCATCATCAGTGATGGAGGGTCACATTTTAATAATCGACCCTTTGCAACTCTCGTAGCTAAATATTCCATCACTCACAAAGTTGCAACCCCTTACCATCCTCAGACTAGCGGGCAAGTGGAGGTTTCAAATAGGGAAATTAAGCATATCTTAGAGAAAACTGTCAGGCCTGATCGAAAGGATTGGTCATTGCGTTTAACTGACGCATTGTGGGCCTATAGGACTGCTTTTAAAACCCCTATTGGTATGTCTCCGTACCGTTTAGTCTATGGCAAACCGTGTCATCTCCCTGTCGAGTTAGAGCATAAAGCACTTTGGGCCATTAGGAAGTTTAACTTTGAAATGAAGGAAGCGGGTTCTCACCGCAAGCTTCAGTTAAATGAGCTCGAAGAGATTAGGAATGAGGCTTACGAGAATTCCAAAATTTCTAAAGCCAAAATGAAAGAGTTTCATGACAGACACATCAATAGAAAATCTTTTGAACCAAATCAGAAGGTGTGGCTGTTTAACTCTAAATTAAGGCTATTTCCTGGTAAGCTTCGATCTCGTTGGGATGGACCTTTTGTAGTAACTAGGGTTACTCCTCACGGTGCAGTTGAAATTCAAAACCCTCGTACTGGTGTGTCCTTCTTTGTGAATGGACAAAGGCTTAAGCCTTTTATCGAGGGTATTACCGATAGTGAGGGCATTCAGGATGGTTTGGTTATTGAGTTTGTCAGTTTGGAAGACCCAACCTACCAGTTTGACTTATGAGGAATTTCACGTCTAGCTAAAGACGTTAAACTTAGTCCCACCCACCCATTCCCCTTGTTCATACACACTCGTTTAAGTTGTAACATTTTGTCAAACATTGAGGACAATGTTTACTTCTAGTTGGGGAGGGTTTGTATATTCTGTTAATATGTATATGCATTTATATATGATTAATTTATTTATTGGTTCATTTAATTTGTATATACATAATAATTCATTATTCATTATTTATCATTCTTGTGTACATGTTAACCCAGTATGATTTAGTTAAAAATTATTTGTATAGAATTTGATAAATAAACATGTATTACAATATGAGTTTATTCTTTCATTTATATCATTTCTAGTTGTCTATTTTCTATACATTAAGTGATAACTTTACTGTGATTAGCTTGTATTCAATCTTGCACATGCACGAACTTGGTTTAAATCTTCATACTTGGCAATTGGAGTATTTGATAAAAACCTGTTATAAAGTGGAGACTTATGACAATTAAAGCAAATTTTGAACCATTCGATCTTTTGTGGGACTCAAATATTCATCCTATCAATCCTTGGTTATTGCTTTCCTGTTATATTATGCATAAATGTTCAAATCATGCGTATGTTAGAATGCGAATATCTTGTTAATCAATTGAGAATATTGTGCACATTTTTGAAAAATGATTTAAGGCCATTTCTTTCGAGTTGTTGAGCCGTGTTAATTATTGTTAGAGTTTAGGACTCCCGTAGTACCCAATTTTGAGCCGAAAAGTTGCCAATTTTTTCGATAACTTAGCAAGCCATGGGTAACGAGGTGTCTTTTATACATTTATTTGGTATAAGTTGTCAGTTCATGTGATTTATTGCTCAAAATAAGCCATTTCTTGAAAAAATCAAAATTTTGACTTTTCTATCGATAGCCAAACTGGCGCTATCGATAGAGAAGTTTAAAAATTCAAAAAAAAATACAGCCGCGGGACAGAACATACTGGCTATCGATAGCGCCAGTACGCTATCGATAGAGATCGCGTACATTTGCTTTTTAAGTTCTTCCCGCGTGAAAAACCGTCCATTTCCACCTTGTTATCGCCTGAAACTTCCATTGCCGCCGTGTCCCTTCATCTTCAAGCTCAGTTTCCGACCACCCCAGCCATCCATTTCGCGCAGGATCGATTCCATAGCGATCCTCGCGCAGTATAGCACATTTCTGACCGATCAGTTTTCGCGTTTGCTGCGTTCCATTCGGTCACCATTTTTTGCACTTGAGTCGCATTCTTGGCGAGGACAGTGGTTCAGCGACTTCTTCACCTTCCATACTTCGTGAGTTTCTGTTCACATTCTAAAAAATTTGAACTTTTTCTTAAAATGGCTTAGTTTTGTTCATATGTCATAGCATGCTATTGTTTACGTAAGAATTGCATGTAAAAAGTTAGAATAGTATGTTGGGTTTTTGAGTTTAGATAATAATGAAACTTGTCCTTACACTTGTTACACTGCTTTGTGACGTAAAGTTGTGGAGTTGTGAATCTGTGGAGCTGTGAAAATAAGCCTGGATGTTAGGCTATGCATGGGCATGCATGCATCGATGCATGTAATTGGAAGTGTTGATAAAAATAAAGCCTGGATGTTAGGCAAGTTCTGAAATTTGTGATAGGATTTAAAAAAGATTTATCATGTGGGTTAAATAAGCTGGCTGTGTTGTGTGTTGATTATTATTGAAAAAAAAATATATATTCTTGTATCTCTGAAAAAATTCTACTGCTGACTATGTTCCTATCTGCTGCCGTGTGGTTATAAAAATGTTGTACAGAGCTATGGTTCGCCAGAAGACCACCGGCAGGAAGGGCGTAGCCTTTCAGGAGCCGGCACAGCCGAGTCAGAGGAGGTCCGCAGATTCTGGGCGAGGCAAGGCCCAGAGCTCACAGCCAGACTCTCCTGATAGTTCTGATTCAGAGTGGCAGCCTGTGCCAGTTCAGAGACCATCAGCCAGAGGTCAGTCGTCTGCCCAGCAGCCACGAGAGAGTGCTCCTCCATCCGGTTCACAGTTTGTGGAGGAGGAGTACATATTTGAGCAGCCAGATATTGGCGAGACTGGAGAGCCGCGCATGCCGCGCGAGTTCGAGAGCTATGCCGAGACGGAGACCGGGTCGAGGAGAGTACCGACCCGGCGAGCTGCGAGACCCTGGCCAGTGATCCTCTCGTCGAGGAACTTCAATGTCGAGAGGTATGTGGATCCGAAGGCCTTCAGATACGAGGGCTTACTGGTGGAGATCCTCCAGGACAGACACCTCAGCACCTGGCTGAGGAAGGGAGGCGGGTATATGGCTAGTGTGGTGCGACAGTTCTATACCACAGCACACACAGCTGAGGATCAGCCCGAGACACTACAGGCTGAGGTTGGAGGCCGCACTGTCAGATTCACTATAGACGGCATCGCTACCTATCTGGGGTGCGAGCGTCCACTCGAGACAGCGGCAGAGAGCACTTATCTGGAGCTGACAGAGAGTCAGTGTGCTGATGCGGTGTGTGTGGACCGGAGTTTATTTGACGGTATGTACTTTACGACCGGGAACATGCATCCATCATACGCAGCTATGAACAAGCTGCTTTACTGCAATCTGCGGGCGAGAGGCACGGATTCACAGATACCAGTGGAGTCGGTGAGGCTACTACTGGAGTTTTTGAGCGACCACCCCATTGATATCGCAGCGTTGATCTTCAGCGAGATACGCACATTCATTGCCACACAGCCACGGAGCAACATGCCGTACCCCCAGATGATTACAGCGTTTGCATTGGGTGCGGGTGTTGTCTCCGATGAGCCACTGCGATGGGG